>JAASGK010000800.1:0-16073 GCA_023334195.1 Globisporangium emineosum
TCTCGTGGTCGCGCTGCACCACCATGGAGGGTGCACAAATTCAGGTACTCCCTCCAATCTGCTGGCCGCGCCGTTCCGACAGATCAGTAAAGACAACGATGGCTTCGCGGACTAGACATGGCTACAGAATGGTTGGACAGGATTGAGTGACGTAAACCACATCTGTTTTAATGTATGACACGTTCAATTCCCAATACATGGGAATTGAACGTGTCATACATAGGATATTGGCCAAATACACAGAGTTGGCTTGGGTGAATATTGCACAGTGCTTTTACTGTTCAGTATTTGCTTGCAGTGGTGAACTACGACTCATTTTGGGGTGGAAACCAGATTGGAGTATAGTTTCCTAAAGCCACCCTCAAAACGTAATTTTTGGCGAAATTTCACCTCTAAAACAAAACAAATCTGAAAATCTACCATAAAAAATCGTCAAATTTCGGGAAATTATGCTCCAAATATGGTGGAAATTTCACCTATTTCCTTATGCCCACCTTAAGTTCCACCACTGTTTGCTTGGGTGCACTTGTCTCGTAGTCAGGTGCATTTAGAGTTGGCGTGAGAACAGGGTAACGGGAGCTAGGCTCAATGGTGGGTGTCACGCCCACGAAACATAGACGAGATCGACGACTTCAGACTTTTCTTTTAGTTATCTGTGAGAAGACAGACAGCTGGGCCATGTTCGCATAGTGTGCAAAAAGGAGACACTGTGTTCTTTATTGATGTGTCCGTCACGCAACATGAACCTATGTACGACCAAAGTACCTGAGAAGTACATGAGTTCTTGAGTTCTGAGCAGCTCATGAAAATCGTACTGCACCTTCACCATTAAACAGGGCAGTCCCATTTGTAAAGCACAGGTCACAAGCCACAATGGGAACGCTGGGTTTCAAAAAGAAGAACACATGTGATAAGTGACACGCTCTGGCCTCTTTTTGATCACGATCAGCCAGTCACAGGACAGAACAGTGCGAAGAAAACTATAGGCAAAGCATTGCTTTAAAAATGCCTTTTGTTTGATTTCATGCCTAGATCAAACGATTCAGACGCTATGCGTAGGGAGCAAGCCAACGACCAAACCGATCCCCAATACTACTAAATTTTAGTAGTAGATAGAAAGTATTATAAATACTAGTAAATATTTGGCTGATTAAATCAAGTGCTCTTTTAACAGAAACACGTAGATTGACAACCTGATTGGTTAGAATGAGGGAGTCGGAACTACGGAAGCATTTTTATTGGCTGAAATGAATCAGGATGAAAGGATTTTTATCGCCTGAGTTTCCACTGTTGACATATATTTGAAATCAAATATCAATCTCAACAGCAGCACTTACTGAACGAGGAAGACTGGGGTCTTCATCTGGGGTGGAAGTAGATGCCATCCAGAGCTGCTCATTCCCCATTTTCACACTATCCCCGTCGCACTCACAGCACCAAGCCAGCGAACGTGCCAGACCAACCATGCTCATCAGGAAAGCTACGCTAGTGCTGCTAGTGCTCCTAGCTGTCGCAGCATCAGTTGTGACTTCGAAAGAGTCTCGTGTCCATGTGCGCATTCGGACAGCCAGCGACTCCAAGACAGCCACCACCACCTCAACGTCGACAGGCAAGTTCCCATCACTTACTCACGAAGACCTGGACTCACCTGAGCCGTCTGAGGGTAAGCTCGCAGCAACGAAAGATACCACGCCATCCTCAAAGTCGAAGATGTTCACGAAGTCCCTGCACAGCAAGAACACGTACAAGGAAGCCAAGTGCCTCCTCAGAACAAATAAGATGGCGTACACCAAAGCTCGAGCTGTGGTGCGCACAGTCTTTGTGAGAGACGGACGCAGACATTTCTGCACCGCGTGGCTCTGGGGCAACAAGGGACACATCGTCTCGAACAACCATTGCTTCTCGAGCCAAGCCACATTCGACAACGCGCGCTTTGAGTTCCTCGTCGAAATCCCCACCTGCGGAGACACCTGCGAGCGCGACGAGTGTCCGATTGGCAAGGTTCTTCTCGGCAAAGACAACGCGCAGTTCATTGAGTCAGACTCACACCTCGACTACGCCATGCTCCAGATCACAAACAACGCCAGCGAGTACGTCGATACCTTCGGGTATCTACAGCTCCGCGACTCGGGGGACTGCCACGTCGGCGAGCAGATCTACATTCCGCAGCACCCGCACGGCTTCTCAAAGAAGATCGCGATGACCGACGACGATCTGGACGTGCGACCCGCGAGCATCAAGGAGACCAACAAGACTGTCAATGCTGAGAACAGCGTTCAGCTCGTCGGGTTGGTCGGCAGCTCCGGCTCGCCCGTGATCCTGCGCGCATCGCATCTCGTGGTCGCGCTGCACCACCACGGAGGCGACCGCAACTCGGGCACGCCCTCTAACTTGCTGGTCGCGCCGTTCCGGAAGATCTCGAACGACAACGATGGCTTCAGTCCTTAATTAATTATGGCTACACTATCGAAACGAAGATACGTGGCGTGGACCACATGTATAAAACACGTACCTGTATTTCCTTGACGTATCAACAAAATAACCAACGTTTGTTTGATTGGTTTGATTGGGCAATACCTTCATGTCAGAAAACTGAAGTTTGCGCACTTTCCCAGATCGCGTGAAGGGACAAGAAAGAAGAACAAGATGCTGCAGCAGCGAAGAGCTACGCGGAGTGAGTCTCTCTCTCCTTATGTGTCTATGGATCTCTACGTGTAGCGCCACGCCGATTGTCGCTGCTTAACGGACCGTCGTGCAGAGCTGACGTTGTCCTGCTGCTGTGTACTGTGCGCTGTTGTGTTCTTCTAGGATCCAGCGGCGGTGGTGCTATCGCCCAGCGCCAGCTGAGCGTCACGCGCAATCGGCTCTTCAAACAGCACTTCTTCACGGGCGGCAGCCACTACTGGGAAGTGACCATCACATGCATGAGCATCACTAGTGGGTTTGCTTCAGCAGCAGTGGTGGTTGGCGTCGCAGCGAGTGAGAATTTCGAGTGCGAGAGCCTCAGTGGCCCTGACGCGATCAGTTCCTCATGGGCGAATGGAGCGGTTGGGTACGCGGCGTCGGGTACAATCGTCAAGAACGGGGTGACAATGGGATACGCCCAGCCGTACAGGGAAGGCGACACTGTGGGCGTGCTACTGAACATGAACAACCAGAGCGTCGCGTTCTTTCTCAACGACAAGGAACAGCGGCCCACTGCGAAGTCACCATGGAGCAACACTGCTGGAAATGCTGACGCAGGTTTTGAATGGAAAGAAGAGCAGAAGCAGGAAAATTCTCCAACACCATCCCCACCAATCGACTACTGCTGTTTCAGTCACCACTCGGTGTTCCCAGCGCTCACATACAGCGTCGAGACCGACCAAGTCGAGTTTTCCATGTACTATTCGCCACCGAAGCACACCCGTAGTATATGCATGTAGACCAGTTTTTTGTTGTCGCTTTAGTATACACGACCTAGGGACTAACCGTAAGTATCTGAACTTGTTCTATCCTCACTATAATAGTAAATCTAGTGTTCGCAGAGATTGAACGCACTGAACTGTCCGTGCGGGTAGTCATGCGCCATGAAGGACCTCTCTTTCACCAGCTCGAGCCGGAACTCCTTCGCTTCGTCCAGCGTCATCGCGCACGCTCGCGCTGCTTTCTCCAACGCCTGGCGCTTCGTATTCTCTGCAGCTTTCGCAGCAGGACCAAGCCTTCGTTTCTTCGCAATTGGCGGCGCAACCTCCTGTAAAAGCTCCTCGATTCACTCTTGCTGCTGAGGCGAGATCATGGACGTTGACTTGATCTTTTTCTCCGGGTCAACGAGGAAGAACGCGAGGACTTTGCGCACGCCTGGCTTCGTCGGGTCCTCCAGCTCGAAAGGCTCAACCTTGTGTTGCAAGACGTTCGGGAACGCGAGACAACGGCATTCGATAGTACTGACCGACCCGAGTACTTACGCGAGCATGCTTCCGTCAAAGATCGCGTAGTTGAGACCGACATCCAACTTGTCACCCTGGCGGTACGGCGGCTGATCAACGCTCACTCGGAATGAGAGCCGCGAGTCGTTGATGTTCTTGCTGCCAAAGTAGTAGATGCCCGTCGCGACGATCTCCTCCTTGCTCGCGCCTTCAATGTGCCACGCGCCGCCTTCGTACTTTGGCGATTCCGGGGTCAGCAGGATCTCCGCCACTTTGACGATCACTTGGACTGTCTTGCCTCTCAGAGTCACTGTCGATCTCGTAGTCGCAGTCGTTGGAGATGAAGGCACGGGGACAGCCGAGGGACGTGGTGGAGCTGGTCGCACATGGTAATCGTCATACTCGTCTGGGGTCGTGAACGCTGGCTCTGGGAACTTGTGCTTAGAACTCTCGAGAACGCGATCAAAGAGCGGCACGAACCGAGCAAAAATGGCTTCGATCGAACGATATATCTCGAAGTGACGGCCTGGGTGCAGGTTGTTGATGTATGACAGGAGCCACACGCCCCCGTCGTCCTGGATCTGGAAGTCTGAGGGGATCCACTGGTACTCATTTCGCGGAAATCCAAACGAACGCGTTGGTGCTGCACTGCTAAAACCTGAACATCCGAAAGATGGTGTTGACACTCCGAAGACACTGACAATATGTGTCAACACCTCCGGCACTGTTCCACTAGCGAGCAGAAGCAGCTTCATCTGCTCCGTTGGGTCGGTAAATGAGTCTGGGTCCAGTGATGCTGGGATCTGTCTGGTATAGTTGGACACCCAGCAGTAGAGGGACGGATGGACCAAATCCAGCACTTGCTTGCTTGTGTTGGGGTGCCAGTCCTTCTCCTTGTCTGGTACGTTCTCGAGAGCCGTGACTTCGCTCACAAACTTGGTCTTGAGGGATGAGGGGATGAGGGGATGAGGGTGTCACTCATCCACGAGCCATACACGCCAGTGGGAGAGACCGTGGCAGGCGAGTCACTACTCACAGTGACGACCTCCTGAACCAAAGCGTCGATTGCTCCAACAACGAACGCCTCGACTTGACGCAGCTCGTCTTGGATTATCATACACACGTCAGCCATCATCGCGATGGTGTGGGGTGTGGCATCGATCCCTTCGGCTCGCAGGGCTCCGCGCACATTCCCTACGATGTCTCCTCCTCCTCCGTCTTGCAGAGCCGCCCGAGTGAACGCGACCAAACGTGGCACCACCGATGGATCGAGGTACCGTTTCTTCGGGGCCGAGTTGTCTCTGTACTGGTCGAAGAACGTCTGGATGATTAGATATGCGTTCACCTCGGTGAACCGCTGGTACTTGTTCGCAGTTGCCAGGTGCTTTTGCGCGCCCTTGATCTCCGCCAGTGGCTTCATCGAGAGCGCGACCAGATTGCGTCGAGTCACCGCCTTGTCTCACCACCACCGTCCGTGCGTGTAGAAACGGTAGAGAAGCTCGTGGTAGATCTCGTCGAGCCACTTGGTGCGGGTGACCGGGTCCTGCCACTTGGCCAGCCACTGGGGCTTGCTCATGATCGACACGATCGAGTGCTTCGCCGCGAGCTCCATGAGCGTGAATGGGGAGACACTGATGGCGCGGTCCATTCTTGGTAGGTGGGGATACGGGTGGAAACGGATGGGACCCAAAGCGCTGTGTGCGAGAAGGCGAATGTACAAATGAGCCAAATGAGCTCCTCGACCAAACTCGCTCTCTCCTGTGAAAGGCAACACAATGACCATCACTCAGATTAATACGGTAATGCCCAAAAAAGCCTGGACAAAGTCCTGTTTTTGTTCTCCACATGGTCGGCTTTCCGTCAAGATGTCAACGAGCTTGAGTGTGTAGGGCTTGAAACCTGGAAACCTCAATGCAAACAGCGAGCCACTCACGTGGTGACTGCTTCAATTACTCAGCGCAACACATCATGTGGGGCGGGTTTGCTATTATAGCTCGTCACTAGCACAATCAACCCAAAGATCGACGCACCTGCTTGGCTTGGATACACATATACACTGTAGGCTAAACTCAGGTCCTCATGCAGCATTTGCTTGAGTGACTGAACTGTCTCGATCGATCTGGGCCTGGATCGCATTGAGCTGCTGGAAGAACCCGCGCAGCTCGTCATGGGACATCTCCAGATCCAGCTTCTCGTCCTGCGTCATAGCATTCACACGCCAAACACAACCGCCCTGGTCATTACGTATCCCCTTCAACAATGAGCCAGTCCAATAGACGTCAGTCCTTCATACCTGTTGCACTGCGCTTGGGTCGTGCAGCTTCAGTTGGAAAATTGCTGTTGGGTCTGTTGCGCCTCGGAGTTTACTCTGCCCCATTTCCAGGTGCAGACGCCAGTTCGTCTCTGTTAACACCGGTATGTCAGCAGTGTCAAGCGGGTGCTTGGTCGCGATCTGCTTGGCCACAGGCTTGCCCTTCTTGCGCCACGCCTTCTCGACGATCGCGACCACGTCTGCGTCGACGCCACGATCGTTTACAAGCGCATGACGGTCCACTTTCTCAAAATGCGCGGCGTCTACAAATATTTGCTGTGCGAGAGCCACCATCTCGCCCACTTGCAGGGCTGAGAACGCGAGCATCTCGCAGAGCTGCTGCTTCTCCGCGGTGGAGAAGACCTCGCCGCCCTATTTGCAGGCACATGAAGCATACGCAGAGGGTCAGTCACAAAAATCACTATGCGCGCATTTAAGCCCAGAGCCAGTGCGATGCTATCGGCCCTTGCTTACATCAGAGGACGCGAGCTTGTCCAGGATGTGCGCGAGCACGCGCGGGAGCTTGTCACGCAGCACGCGGTTCAGAATGCACTCTGGTTGGCTGTACACAAACACACGCACATACAGAGAGAGAGAGTACGATGGTGGTCAGCACCTACCGCATGAGAGCGCATGAGCTATCGCATACACGTAAAGAAACACGCGCAAGGGCACTCACTCGATCGCCATCTTTGGTCCTTCTGCGTTGCTTTTGCTTCTTCCAAAGAAGACCCCAGTCTGCCTTTCAGAGGCTTTCCCTCTCAAAACGAATGCAGCATATCCACATCTATTACTACCTTTTAAACATCATAATACCTCTATATACCCTCTCCAAATGTAAATAAAGTCTCTATATACCTCTTTACACCAAAATTAATATGCGTTAGCTATTATAAAAGGTCTAACTCCAGTCGAAAAGCGGCCTTCTTTTTCCGTTGTGGCTCTTCCACATCAAAGATCGCATTCTCTCAAAGCCAGCGAGCACATCAAGAGCATGGGCAACTCGGTGGCGCGCGTGAACGGCGGCGCGTACAAGATCCTGGGCACGCTGGGCGAGGGCGGCTCCTCCACGGTCTACGAGGTGCGTCGTGGCAGCGACAAGCGCCACTTCGCGCTCAAGTGGGTGCGCGGCGTGCGGGACGCCGACGCGCTCGAGCGCCTGCTGCTGGAGATCCAGGTGCACAAGCGGCTGGGACAGCAGCACGCCAATATCCTGCCGCTCATCGAGTCCGAGGTGCGCGTGAGCGTAGAGGAGACCAAGCCCACGCATAGCAGTGGCAGTGGTAATGGTAATGGCGACGGAAGGATGCGACTCGACACAGGCTCGCAGCGAGCCAAGGAAGTGCTCATGCTCTTCCCCATCTGCCAGCACGGCTCGCTGCAGACGATGCTCGAAGACGCGTTTCAGAAAGGTAACTAGCCTATATGGTAGCGGTTTGTATCGCGTTGCACTGCTGGGCACTCACCATTGCTCGTATGTGGACGTTTGTTGATGGCAGAAGGCTGCTCACCGTTCTCCGAGCGCGAGTGTCTGCGGTTCTTCTCCGAGTTGCTCGACGCTGTGAAGCAGGTACACGACATGGGCTTCGCGCATCGCGACCTGAAACCAGGCAACATCCTCATTTCATCGACCAACCCCGTGCAGCCCATGCTCATGGACTTTGGCTCGATCGCGCCGATCAGCATCCTCATCCGAAGCGCAATGGAGCACAGCGCGCTCTGCGAAGAAGCCGAGAACCTCAGCAGCGCGCCGTATCGACCGCCCGAGCTCTGGTACTCGAACGGATACGCGCCAAACAGCGTGATCGATGGACGCACGGATGTGTGGCAACTCGGTTGCACTCTGTACGCGATGGCGTTCGGACCGTACTCGCCGTTCGAGAACCCCAAGGAGGGCGTGCTGCACCTCGCGATCCTGAACGGCAACGTGCGCTTCCCACAAAAGAGCTCGTATGGCAAGCAATTCTCGTCCACGTTCACGTCGCTCATCAAGTGGATGCTCATCCCGGACATCGCGAGTCGCCCGACGCTAGTCGAAGTGCGCGAGCAGCTCCAGCAGATCCGAGCAGGAGCCCACGACTCGGCCGCAATGGCGATGAACAGCTATTGCAGAAACCAAAGCAGACGCAGAAGCAGCAGGCGCATGAGCCAGTCGTCGTCTCGGGCGCCTGTGACACCATCCTCGCCGCCTCCTTCGGTGCCGCAACCACCGCCGACGCAGATGCTGTCGTTCTCCAAGCTCGCGAGCGAAGAGTGGGCGGATTTCGCGGCGTACGAGAAAGTTTCCCGAGCGGACTCTGTTTCCATGCACTCGAGCGAGGACTGGGGCGAGTTCACGGGCTTTGAGCGTAGTAACTCGACCTCGGTGCTGTCGACGTCGATGGCGACAGTGTTGTGGTCGACAGGCTCGGCTGCCGTCGCCCAACCAGTCCCGCCAAGCAATGTGTCGAGAAGACAGAGCTCTCGCCGCCACTCGCTTGGTACGCCGATCGTTCGCACGCGACACGCTGACAGCAGTGTCATCATCAGCAATTACTACAACGGAGGAGGAGATCTGCCCGAGTACGAGCTGCGGCGGGCGCTTTCGACGCGAGGCAGACTGCTGCTGAGCCAGGCGCTGGACACGCGAGCCTCGCAGTGAAATCTGTATCTGGGACCTATGGGGGGCTGGCTTCATATCTTTGTCAACGTTAGATTCCTTTTCAAGACCGTGCATGTTCATCAATTATCGATTGAGCACCTACCTGGTAGGTACCATCGTCATCATTCGTTCGCAGCCCAAGTCAACTATCATAATAATAATGCAAGAGACGCGTATCTATTTAGCGGGAGATCGCCTTTCCGATGCACGCAAAGTGCACCATCAGCAGTGACGTGGTGTCCGTCACGTGAGGGTAGAACTGCTTGAGCACTGTCAGCACTTCCTGGATCGACGCAAAGCCCGATTTCTGGAGATCTTGGGTGTCCAGTTCATGCAGACACTTTGTCGCAACTTGTTGGACATACAGCACTGCAAATGGCTGTCGTGATGGACTTGAAGTGTTGGTTGTCATTGTGGACGTTCTGTGGATAGTTTCTGATAACCCTGTCGTTGCGATCGCAGTTGAGTGTGGGATAATGTCCTTCAGGTCTGAGTTCAGGTCGTCCTCGAGGTCCGACTGCAGCCGCATGGTGATGGTCTTCTTGCCCGCGAGGATGTCGGCAACGAGCGACTCGCCAAAGTCGACGCGCGGCAGCTTGTCTTTGCGGTTCATCAACGCTCTCACCGTGTCTTGCTGCAGCAGCTCTCTCGAAGTCACAACCTGGTGGAAAAGCTGCAGCTCGCTCTGGAAGTGCGCGTTGATCTCGATCCACGGGCGAATGGAGCTACAGAGAAGCGCGGACGCAACAAAACCGAGCCAAGTGTGTTAAATAACATACATGCGTACACGGAAACTCAAGTGGTCTGTTGTACCTGATCTCCTCAATCACGTGCTTGATGCTGGAGTATTTATCGAATGGCGATTGGGTGAGCAGCCACGCGGCGACCACCGACGGCGAGCGCGACCGACCTGCAACACTACGTGGATAACAAGGAAACAGATAGCATCAGTTCGCCGCATTCGAAGATGCATGAGTGGTTAGTTGGGTTGAGTTGCTCGCTCACCAGTGCACCAGCACGTTCTTGTCCACGCGCTCGGCTTCTTCACTACATAGCACAGTACGTACACATGCAATGCGATATATGTTAGTATAGAACCACAATTGAGCAACTCTCGTCACCATCTGTAACACTTGAAGCCATTCAGTACGTACAGGATTCTGTTGAGCGTGGCGAGGATCATCGGCAGCTTGCGGAACAGATCTTCGTCCAGCGCATCTTCCATCGCGACTTGCGTGCGCGTGACGACAGCTTCATCGCCTGCTGACAGCAGCTGATCATTCACTCCAACAGCAGCTGCAGCAGGAGCAGCACCAGTAGCATTGCTTGCGACTCCTCCTAGCGGCACAGGCGATGCTGCGATGCTGTCGCCGTGGTCTTCGGTGCCAAGAAGCCCCAGCGTGAACGCAATGCGCGCCTTGCGGAGCGCAGGGGTGTTGCGCGCAGCGTCGATGGATCCGAGGAACAGCCGGTAGGTGATGTGCATCGGCGCGTCGTCCACGAGCTCCTCGACCTCGTACTCCTCCTCTAGCTCTTCCTCGTCGTCATAGCCGTACGCTGTGCGGTCGTATTCACTGCCGACCATTTTGTCCATGTTGCCTCAACGTCGCTGGTGGTAATCCTCAAGTAGCATGCCACCCGCAACTACTGTATTCTCTCTCTAATGTCATACTATCTTGGCATTTGTATGCTTTATAAATTTAGAGAAGAATGACAGTACGCGGGGTATTTTCGTGCGGCAGCCACGCCCTTTGCCCGAACCCACACAGATGAGCAGTTTGCGCTGCTGTTATTTGGGAAACGCGAGGGGAGTCGAGTGAACGAGGCGAGTCGAGCGAGCGCCTACGACTAACGCACCCACGCGTCTCTGTCTGTCTGTGTACGTATCTACTGTGCCAGCTCCTTCACCCGGGCTCTGCTGGTGGTACGCGCGTCTGTCTGTAGTAGTTGTGCGCGCGTGTGTGGAGATCTGCAGCTCCACGAGAGAACAAGCGGACGAAGAAGAGCGAGCAAAAGAACGAACGAGAAGACATCCCTTTCTAGGCGACGACCGGCGTTGGTGGTGGGCGACGACAGCGATAACACAGCCATGAGTCAGCGACAGGGCAAGAGCAGCGGCAGTGCTGCTGCTGTTGGCAATGGCGCAGGAGCAGGAGGGCTGGAGCAGCAGGTCGCGGGCGAGGCCGAGATGGAGCGGCTGTACGGCCACTTGGGCGAGCTGCAGCTCGAGAACGACGTCGAGGGCTCCGAGAGCCTCTCGTCCGAGGACGAGTCGAGCGAGGACGACGACGACGACGAAGAGGAGGAGGACGACGACGAGAACGATGTGGAAGGCAGCGAAGAGGAGACGAGCTGGATCAACTGGTTCTGCTCGCTGCGCGAGAACGCTTTTCTCTGCGAAGTGGACGAAGACTACATCGAGGACGACTTCAACCTCACGGGGCTCAGCAGCGTCGTGCCGTACTACGACTACGCGCTGGACGTGATCCTGGACATCGAGACGCCGAACGACCAGAACCTGACGCAGATCCAGCAGGAGATGATCGAGTCCGCGGCCGAGATGCTCTACGGGCTCATCCACGCGCGCTACATCCTCACCACAAAGGGCATGGCAGCCATGTTAGAGAAATACCAGAACGTAGATTTTGGGCGCTGCCACCGCGTCTACTGCCAGGGCCAGCCCGTGCTCCCCGTGGGCCAGTCGGACGTGCCGCGCCACACGACGGTCAACGTGTTTTGCCCAAAGTGCCGCGACATCTTCTTCCCAAAGTCCCAGCGCGCTGGCCGTAAGTTCGATTGTGTTGCTGAGGCGATGATCGATTGCCCTCATGCCCAAGCCACTCACTGTTATTGTATTGTATGATGTATGTGTGCAGAGATTGACGGCGCGTACTTTGGCACGACGTTCCCGCATGTGTTCCTGATGACGCACTCGCAGCTCGTGCCGCCGCCGCCCACACAGGTGTACGTGCCGCGCGTCTACGGCTACAAAGTGCACAGCTCGAGCGAGTACTACACGGGCCGCAAGAAAATCGCGCAGTCGTCCAGCGGGCGTGGGAGTGGGACGGGAAGTGGCCGCAAGCCCGCACAAGTGCTGAAAGGCGGCCGACCAAGCGAAACGGCCCAGCAAGCCAGATAAGGTGTCAACGTGAGGGCCAGCAATGAGAGAGATAGTGGAACTGAGCTATGGGGCTACGGAGCTGTGGCGCTGTTGTCAGCGGATTTCTCTCAGTGGGTGGCTGGTGGTGGTGTCGTGGTAGGGATTTATGAAGCAGAGAGAGAGAGATGCATGAAGAGAGAGGCACTCGCCAACGTTGTGCATCAAGAACAAACAATATGGTGGAGGCGATCGCTTGCCTCTCAGTTTTCAGCCAATGGAACGAATGCAGTGAACCAGCATGATGATGATGATGATGATACACAAAACAAAACCCCTTTTGTCAATGTAATTTG
Source organism: Globisporangium emineosum (assembly GCA_023334195.1). Classification (NCBI taxonomy): domain Eukaryota; phylum Oomycota; class Peronosporomycetes; order Pythiales; family Pythiaceae; genus Globisporangium; species Globisporangium emineosum. The sequence goes on from JAASGK010000800.1 coordinate 12,314, forward strand.
TAGTCTTTTTGCTCAGCCTTCGGCCTCCCAACAAGGGTCCACACAGAAGAGGATCCAACTGGTGGGTTGAAATTGGCTGTACGTCTACACTTTGAGAGCGTACGGCAAGATCGCATCCACCACCACGTCGATTTCTCCGTCTTGCGTGCGATAGAGATGCGTCGAGAAGAGGAACACGCGGTTGCTCTTGGTCAACTGCTGCTCGAGGAACTCGGGCGTGAGCTTCGCCGAAGGAGCCAGGGTTGCTGTTGTTATCGGCGTTTCGGCTTCCACCTCAGCAGCAGCAGCACTAACACTAGCACCATTATTACTGTTGTTGCTGATAGTCGTTCCGTCGCCAGACACCTCCGACTTTGACGCTTGATTTTTCTTCTTGTGCTTCCTCTTCCGCTTCTTCTTGTGTTCGCTGCTCTTGGGCGGCGCTTCTGCTGCAAACAACTCTTCCATGATCGCAGGCGCCAGCGTTTTCAACAGGAACTTTGACGATTTCGGAATGATTCCTTTCAGGCTGTTGTGACCCACCGCTGCTGTTTCTGGTGCTGGTTGCTGATCCAAGACCTTGAAAAGAGGATTTACACGCAGCGTTGCTTTCCGAGCGAGCGTGTTGTCGTGGCTGTCGCCAAATTCGATCTCGTAGGTCGCTGTTGAAGTCGGTGCTGCTTCGTTCATGTCTGCTTGCTGTTGCTTTGGGATCGACAGTAGGCGCCCGACGACAGCAACGTGTTGGTGCTCCAACTTTTCCAGACTCTCACAGACCTTGGACAGCTCACTGTTGATCAACAAAACATCGATGGGAGGGTGTTAGAGATCCAGACGATGACGTTGGGAAGAGAGGAGGGGGGGGGTACAACTACACAAACTCATACCTGAATTGATACACGGGCCGATTTAAAGACGGCAACGAGTTTCCCAAGTCTTCTGCACGAGTGGCGTTAGACCGCGTACGGTACTTCTTGATCTTGTCGCCCTCGAGCCAGCTCTCGCCCGTAGAACTCTTCTCGCGCACTTTCTCCTTCGCGACCAGTTTCTCTGCGAAAAAAGAGTTCACATTGCAATCCTCAATCACGTTGAACGCTGACACCGCGTCGTTCACACGCAGCACAGTGAAACTGCTGGATACCGCGTACTGCGTGCCAAAGATGTGATCGTCCACCCCAGAGTGCTTCGCTTGATCGGCGACAACGACCCATTTCAGCTTCGTGAGCATGACGGTGTCGCCAGCTTTCAGGTTGTGAAACTGCTGCGGCTGCGAGCAATCCTGCACGAGAATGACCAGCTCAGTCGACGAGCTCCGATCGACAGCCTTGACCCATCGGTACTCTCCTACAGGACCGCTGTTCATCTCTTCACCCTCACCACCATTTGCGTCGGCTTCACTTTCTTCAGTAACAGCGCGCTTGCGCTTACGCCGTCGACAAACTTTCCCGACAAAAGAGAGAACGCCGACAAAGTCAAAGTAGAATGTATCTAACCTCGACAGCGTCTCTTCGTTCCAGTACTGCGTGTCGAGTGTACTCACAAAGCTGCACTCGAGCCGAATTGGCGCTGGCGGGGACAAAGACGAAGAAGTAGCGCTTTTCGATACAGGCTCCGGTATGATCTCAGCTATTTCAAGATACTTCCAAAATTTCTCTGCATGTGGGAAAACAACACACATCACCAGATCATCATTAGCTTAGTTTATTCACAAAGAGCGCTCACAAATGACAGCAATGCATACCTGGGATGTGAAACACCTCTCCGTCAGATTCGTGCTCAAAGTACAGCAGTTGTTCCGGAGTGCTCGCTTCATCCTCATCCTCGGGTTCTGTGACTGAGACCGAGTACCCGCGCAACTGGATCAAGTCGCCCTCTTGAATCGCACCAAAGTATTTCGCACACGAAGAGCCAAAGAAAGCAATCTCGAACGCGAAAGTGTTGTCAACTACACATTCCACCAAAGCAAATTAGAGTTAGTAACATCACTGATAACATATGACTTGAGTTTGACAATCACAGGTTTGCAAGGTTTTTCGCACCGAGGACAATGTGGAACACGAATGGCAGCGGATTCGCGATCCTAGGCTCTCCGAAATGCGTCACTTTCGACTTGACGCGGACAATACCGGTCATTGGCGGGCACCTGTCCTTCTTACTGCCACTGCTGCTACTGCTGATCAAGTCCTTGATCTCGATCATTCTGTGGATGACAGGCGCTTCTGAGGTCCCCAATTCGGAGCAGTATTGACGCTTGGTACTGATCTCCTTCGTGACTGCCTCCGTCCAATCCAGCAGCGCATAACTGTCTGGGCTGAGCGACATGTAGTACATGCGCTCGCCCGCGGCTGGGATCACCACGCTGGTCTCGCGCTCGCACACTGCAGTGGACACAAATGCCAAGTCATCTCCATGGCCTTTCTCCACTAGCGCCGTTCCAGAAGTGATCAGGAACGTGTCGCTCTGTCGCTCGATGACCTCAAAGCCCTTGATGAAGCACACTGGTCTCATAGTGTCGCTATTGTCATCACCTTTGACCTGGAAGACGTCAAAGTCCGTCACCTACAACCAGATCAAACCCAATTACATGAGCACATCGCTTACACGCAACTACTATACGAGGTCTCACACAGCAGTAATCCATAAACGCACCCGCATGATATCGAAACGCGACAGGTTACCACACCACATCACGTAGTTCATCTCGGGCGAGAGCATGCACTTCATCTTGTAGCGTCCGTCACTGAGCAGCACGTCAAATACATCACGTTCCAGTTTATCGCCTGCGTCTTCGCCGAGCTGCTGCTTGAGCGCCGGGTCCACCAGATCTACAAAAGACACGCATACACACATATATATAGAGACGAGTGTGTGAGCCGCTCGCTCGTTCGTTCATTCGATTCAACACGCACGCGTGATCGCGGCATTCACAGCACGTGCAGGAAAGGAGAAGACGCCAAACGCACATCTGTAGACGCCCAGCACCTGCAGCAGCACGCCATCGCCACTGGCGGTGTCAATAAGGAAAGTCTCTTTGCGCAACACGCGCACGCCGTCGGTCGTGAGCTGTCGGCGTTCAGCACCTTCAGCGGCGGCTCCGTCGCGCGCCATTTCAGCCCAAATGCGGCTTGTTGCACCAGCAAATGTGCAAGATGGCGCGGTTTTCAGATGGGGAAATTCAAAATGAACATACGGCTAAGTTCGCAATCACCTTCATGTTCGTCTTCTAAAGTTCGCATCACGAGTCTCGAGATCGTACCTAATTGAGAGTGGTTGACAACAAATTAGGACATTCTACTACAATAGGTTGGAATCAACTTAAATTCTAATGTTCGTACAAGTCGGTAGCGAATTCGAGCGAGGTTGATATTGGACCTGGAACCAGTTAACCGACAGCGAATTTCTTCGACCGGGTATTATAATTGGTCTGAAGCCGTCCATGACGAGGTCACCTGCTCAATGCGCTTACCGGTAGGGAGGGATTCATCGACCGAAGCAATTCAGCCACTCTATCTAATATTACGTGATGGCCAGATACGGTATCGACGGTTGCTGTTGTCGCGGCGAGCATGTACTTCAACAGGTGCTGAGGTATTGGTGGGGTGTTCACAGTTGGTAATAGATGTGGTTCACGTCACTCAACCCTGTCCAACCATTCTGTAGCCATGTCTAGTCCGCGAAGCCATCGTTGTCTTTACTGATCTGTCGGAACGGCGCGGCCAGCAGATTGGAGGGAGTACCTGAATTTGTGCACCCTCCATGGTGGTGCAGCGCGACCACGAGA
>JAASGK010000801.1:0-16058 GCA_023334195.1 Globisporangium emineosum
TTATTTGTGCACACTTTTTGCAGCAGAGATGTTGAGATGTTGACAGTCCGAGCGGTCACGGGCTTGTTGAGGGCGCTTCGGCGAGCAGGGTTGTCGCGGGTTCAAACCCCGTTAATGCTCCGCACATCCAATGGCAAGTTAAACATCTTTCAGTTCTGCTTGTCAGTTTGTGTGAAGAACCAAATCTAACATGTATTTTTTGGTCACTTATACCGAACACTCCAAAATGCTATCAACAACATCGCTATCAACAGAAACAGTGCCAATATCATGGTCGAGAAGCTGTGTCGCTTCGAGACGAGCTGCGAGGGTGTTTCAACACACCTGATCGCACCCAGACACCTCATGCTCAGTTAGAATGGGAGAGAAACCTCTACTAATTGTCGCCGAAGAGAGCTCTCGCCACGCGTCAGCTGGCCATTCTACCACGTCGTCGCGCGTGGGCGGGACGAGCTCGAACACACCACTGTCATTGCTGTGGCTGTCAATCTGTTGGTGAAGCATTCCAGCCCACCGAACACGCAACATTTGCTTGAGAGGGGCGTTCCACGGCACATCAGCAGGTTGGCAAACGCTGGTGTGACCAGGAGGCACTCGCGTGAGCGCCACGCCTAGCTCTCCAGCGCACTGTCGCACTCAGTCCGACCAGTGTGCAGAAAAGTCGTCCCACAGCAGAAGTATGGGGGACAACTGACACCCGCGCCGGTCGCCGAAGTGGTACTCGAGAAAGCACACAGACATCTCGGTGTTCCACCACGCCGTTGCGTTATCGAAGATCTGCACGCTGAACGCCGACTGCAGGTCGCGCACCTTGGTCCACAGCCGCTTGCTGAAGCCGTGTTACCTTGCGTTGTTCTCTGTAACTGTCTTCTTGTTCGCAGGGGTCATGGTCTTCAGAACGAGGAACGGCTCGAACTTGTTGCCGAAGGAATCACCAAACAGCATACACGTGACTCGCTCCTTCGCCTTGCCGCCGGTCCGGGCCCACACGGTCTGTGTTCCCTTGGCCACTATCGTCTTGGTCGGAATGTGCTCAAAGAAGACTGGCGTTTGATCGGTGTTGTACACAACGTCGACGCCGAGCTCAGCCATGCGCCGCTGGAGCTCGGAGGAGAACGTAGCTCCCTTTGCATTGGCGTCAGCAGGGGAGATTTGTCCTTGGCGAGTTCTTGTGCGGAAGGCGAGCTTGTGCCGACGGAGAAACGCTTGCCACCACACCCACGAAGCGGTAAACGCTGTAGCAGAGGCGCCAAGCTCGCTGGCAACCTGCAGCGCCTTGCGCTTCAGCATCAGAGCCGAGACGGGGGCTCCTTTTGCGCGATATCCGTTGATCCACTTGAGCAAATCTAGCTCGGCGTCTCGTGGCAGTGTCGTGGCCGTGCCGATTTCTCGCGAGTGGCGCAACTCGCTTGTCACATGGGTCGCGCAGAGGCGCTCGAGCTTCTCTTTGCTCTTCGCCCACAAGTACACGCTCTTGCGCTTCGTGTCTTTCGCTGTGTCGACAACGTTTGGGTAGAACCTCTCGAGCGTTGCGAGCATGCCGTGCGTGTTGAAGTGGTCGACTACTGCGAGTCGAAAGCTGTGTGTTGGCACATTCCTCACGTACTGTCGTGGCTTCCTCCCTCCGTCTTCTTTCGCTTTGTGTCGACCACGTGGCATGATGTGGAATGAAAAGCAGAAACGGGTGCATCAGGCGAAGCAATTCTCATCCACCAATTCGAGGGATTGGCTACGAGCAGCCGCATGGTGTCGGAAAGAACAAATAGATTTTGATGTTTTATCGAAACGTTCTAATTGGCGAATTTAAATTGTCGGAGATAACAAAACGTCGGATACAACTAGTGTTTTGCGGTATTAGAGAGAGTCCCACTTGCATGCGACCGTATCCCCCAATATGATGCTGATGAAGAAGCGACTGCGTGCACCACGTTCAGCCTCAAGCGCCAGAGCGTCAGATCCCACGCGCAAGCAGCCGTTTGCCAGTGTGCTGGCCGTACTGCTTTCCTCCAGCGCCACGGTGCTCCGAGAGCGAGACGTCCTCCAGAGCCTGCTCCTCGTGAGCAAATGCAGCCGTGCGCAGGTCGTCGAGTGGCTGCAAGTGCAGTTTGCCACCGACATCTCCATGGGGATCGAGCTGCTCGCTGTTCCCGCGAGTGACGATTCCACACTCGGAAGAAAAAGATGCGGCCCCCAGAGTGTGTATCTGCAGGACCTGCTGGAGCTCCTCGCGTTCCAGTACGCCACGGAGTGCAAGTACCCGATCCCAAGCCACCAGCACGCGCTGTCCCCGGACAGTACAGTCGCCGCGCTGGGGAGTGACCTCGCTCAGCGAGTGCTGCGTGGCCGTACTGTGCGCGTCACTGCCACGAAAAGCCACAGTAGCAAGAAAGGCTGGAGTATTGTGGCAGCTGAGGATATCGCTTGTGACGAGTACATTGGCGAGTACACGGGCGACATCGTCTCGACGCGCCAGATGCAGGCGCGCTTTCGACAGACCGCGTCCCAGCGAGCGATGAACTACGTGCTGGTGCTGCGCGAGGTGGCCAAAGACGAAGACTCGACCGATGCGTGCAGCTTCAATGCGCTGCGCACGATCGTGGACGCGACGGACCGAGGGAGCTTCACGCGCCTGATCAACCATAGCTGCGACGCGAACCTGGCGCTCACGGCCGTGCGTCTGCACTCGCTCATCCCGCACCTGGTGCTCTTCGCGAGGCGCGACATCAAGCAGGGCGAGGAGCTGAGCTTCGACTACGGAGGCAGTTCCAGCAGCAGCGGTGCAGAGCAAGCAGCAGCGGCTACAGAGGAAGAGGAGGAGGCCCGGTCAAGGTGCCTCTGTCGGGCTCCAAGCTGTCGAGGGTTCTTGCCCAGTGACCCCTCCCTCCGTTTAGAAAGCGGGGAAATACGGTAGTTAACTAGTCTGACAGGCAACAACTCGCAATTTGAACCGACTCGGAACAACGCATTGCCGAACGAACTGCCATTGGCATGAAGAGCTCCGGCAGGATCTGCGCGGCCGGAAACCTCGGGCGTATACTGTTGAGGCATCGTAGCGCATCTTCCACGGTAGATGCTGAACGTGCACTCCTGCCTTGGCGCGACAGGACTCTGCCCAGCAACCCGAGCTCGTCGTGGCTGCTCTTCAAGTGGACGCCGCCCTCGCCCTCGCCGTCATCGTCCTGGTTGAGCTCGCTCGCGCTGCTGTCGCCTTTCTTTTTTTTTTGTCCAGTTCGCTGTCGACGACCAACTCCGGTTTCTGGAAGCGCGATGAGTAGATCGCTTGGGCGTGGTCGCAGTGGTGGAGGTCGTTGGCACGCTTGTCCGCTTCTCGCGATGGCTCGCCTGTGGTCGTACAGTAGTGGGTGTGTGGGCTCTTTTGGTGCAGGATCGCCTGATGCAATGGGGGGCTCAGCTCAACGCGTGCGCGCACTGGACTCCGACTTGGTCGCGGTGTTCTTGCTGGCCGTCTGTGGCGCGCGCTTAGACACAGACCAAATTCACATTGTAAACAGGTTACTGTAGAAACCTGTTTACTGAGCATTGACCGCTAAATAGAAAGCCGTTCACTATTTAGGATAACACAGTAGTTATCTACTAGAAATCCGCTCACTATTTAGGGCAACACAGTAGTTTCCCAGTCTGACTGGCAACAACTCGCAATTTGAATTGATTCGCAACAACCAACTGACTTTGGCATGAAGAGCTACGACGAAGTCTGCGCGGACGCCACGACCGCCGCGGAATTCCGGCTGCTCGAGCACTTCGTAAGCGAGACCGTGCACATGCTCCTGTGTTTGTTCCGGCGCTTGTCGATGCTAACATTGATCTGTCTGGTCTTGTCATGCGAGCGAGTAGAAACTGTATGGCGGGGAGGTGTGGAGCATCGGGAGCGGCTGCCAGAGCTGCCGCCAGAAGCTCGACGACACGAGCGCATTGAAGGTGCGTTATTGTATGCAGCTACAATTCCTGCTTGAGGTCTATTCGGGATACGTACACTTGTCTGACCGACACAACACTACCACGTATTATGTTCTTTAGAAATGCGTCAACTGCCAGGCGGCGCTCTTCTGCAGCCGCGACTGCCAAGTGAAGGGCTGGAAGGCGCACAAACCCGAGTGCGCGATCATCGCGGCGTTTAGAAAAGCAGAAGCACCGGGTGCGGATGCTCTAACTCCAGAAGACCAGTGCGTTGAGCATAGGAACCCAGTTCGTATTGACTTGTTTTCAAGTGGCATGTGGGCTGATGCGTTGGTGTTTTTCGTTTGGACCTGAGTAATAGGATCTCAAAGCTGCTCGACACGCTGTCCTGGTCTGCTGCTGCGAAGAGCTCTTCTGAGCCAAAGGTAGTGGGTGTCGCCAAGTCGATCAGCGTGGACGAGACGCGTCTGCCCGGCTGGTTCTACTCGCTCGACTACGAACTCGTACGTTGTTGTTGTTGCAATCAGCTTCCTGACGCTTTTTCCTACCCCTCCCTCTAATCGCGCACTTGCTCTGATTTCCTATTGCCATCAGGAATCTGCCGAGAACCAGAAGGCTCAGTACCAAGCGGCGCTTGACCTCTACAGTCTTCTGAGAGACGAAGAGTGCTGGTGAGTGCGCTTGTTAACGTTTTCTTCCACTATGCATAGTTGATGTCTTCTTCGTGCATGCTGACACTCGTCATTGTTGGAATTTGGTTCGTAGGACCCGTGACAAGGAGAGCTTTCCGCGCTCCAGCTACACCAACATTGAGGTAGCTACTGCTCGTCGTTCATATTTATGAGCGGATTGCTTGATTAATATGCACTCTCGTACTGGCATATTCGCTTTTGTTGCATTGCAGTTGGGGCACACGCTGCCAAACTCAGAGGAAATCCGGAAGGCGTTCTTCGCGAGCGACGGCCACCTGCTACTCTTCTCCGCGTGGCTGCAGCACCCCGAGCCGCCTGCGACGCAGACCGTCCCACTGGAGGACCGAGGCTTCTACGGCGTCATCGACTCGATCCTGCAGATCAGGTGAGCTACTCACAGCAAGTGATTTATCTGGACTCACCCATTGCATGGCCCCGTCTAACTTTTTGGTTGTTTGTTGCGGCGAACAGCTCGGTTCGCGACGGAATCGACGCGTTCATGGACAGTCGAAGCGCTTGAGCAGCGTAGCTTGCACAATAGACAGGAACACATCCAGTGCTCCACTGCGAAGCCATCATGCATTCGTCCATTCGTACACAAAGAAAGCAAATTTGATTGTCATTTTCCCAAGCGTCAATACAGAAAATCAGAACTGGCTAAAAATCACGATGTACAAAGGTTCACCAGACTACATGCAGGCACTTTTCACGTTCTGTCGGTAAAAAGTAAGAAGGGAAGTTAAACCATTTTGGCGACACGGTAGAGCGTGTCCAGCATCTCTTCAACGTCGTGGTCCAGCTCGTAGCATTCGATCGCAGCAACCACTTTCTCGTCGTCGCTGAGGATGCGGTCTTTCAGGCGCGACTTCTCGTCCTGGGTGATAAGGTTGTCCGCAGCAATGCGGCTCGCGGCTTTGAGCGCAAGCGTGTACCGCGCTCGTCTCGACAGCGCAAACTTCTTGTTCATGTCCGTGTTTTCATCGCCGATCTCACCCTCTACAAGTAAGTCAATCAATCACACGACTCGATCAGTAACCAAATTTATACTGATGTAGGCTTGCTTTTCGCAAGGTCACCTTCGATGATTCCCTTCTCTTCGAGCTCGCCAATCGACGGGCGCTTGCGAAGCTGACGCGCAACCTGGTCAGCCTTGAGCTGTCTCTCCAATTGGTGCTTTGGTCCCTGGAGAGAAGGAGCGACATCCTCCTCGTGGACTGTCAAACAAGTCAGGCCCTGCAATAACAATTGGCACCTAACGCTTTAGTAGAAAACACAACATTGCTTACCGCCGAGAATATGGTGCGTGACAAGCTCGTCCTTCTCTGGACGAGTTTCGAGCAAGTGCGAGACCTGGTTCTGAACCAGATTGCGCTCGAGCTTCTTCGCTGTCGCAGTCAGACTCGAAGCCATCTGCGTGTCGTTTTCTGAGTAAAAAAGGAAGAGGAAGCAAAATGCATTGCGCTTTCGTCAGTGCCTATGCCGTGCTAAAAGCGTCAACAGCAACACAAACGACGTACTCTCTAGCACTCCCTGCGAAGTCAGCTCCGTGATCGACGGACGCTTCACGAGTTGGTGGGAGACGCGGTCAGAGTTGATCTGGCGCTGCAGCTTCTCCTGCGTCGCTTGGAGGCTCGGAGCGACTCCATCTACAGGTTCACGATGTTGAGCAGTAAGCGCATTAGACACATTATTGAGTAGCGCAATCAATCACTCACTCAAACGAACGTACCATCGTGCACGATACCTTGATCGCGCAGATCCTGGACGTCAGGACGACTGTCCAAGCGGTGCGAGAGCTCATCCGCGCTCATCTTGCGCTGGAGCTGCTTCTGAACGCTTTGCAGCTGCGAGGCGACGTTCGTGTTAAGCATGTGCATCTTCTCGAGCTCGTCGACATCCGGGCGTGATACCAAGAGGCGATCAATCTTGTCGGACGTCATGCTCTTCTCTAGCTCCTTTGCGGTGGATGCTAGGGATCCCGACAGTCGACGGTTTGCACCTGCATGTATAGATAATGACGGTGCAGGCAAATCACATTAGTAGAGTCTCCACAAAACACCAGTCAAAATCCTGGCCCAACTGCGGCCGCGCATACGTACCAGTGGGGTTGAGAATGTGCTCGTTCTGTGAGTGCATCTCTTCCTGGTTCGGACGTGCCTCGATCTTTTCCTCCATCGTCTCGCTGATTTGCGCCATCTTCTCCAAATCCTCTGCGGTTTCTGCGTGAAGGACACAAAAACAGCATTACGACATGTGCAGAACGCCACCACAAAGGTAACACAGAAGAGAAAATATTCCACGTACTCAAGATTCCGGCGTCGTGGACTTCGTCAATGGACTTGCGGCGCTTGAGCACGCTGTCGACTTTCTCTAAACGTATCAGCAAGCAAATAGGTACCCATCATCCGTTAGTACCAACTTCAACATGATCTTTCAAATCCGCCGCTCTCATGCAATTCATCCTACTGTACACACAAGCACAAAACGCACCTGAGGCTTCCTTCATGTCCACATGTGCGTCCGCGTCCTGCTGCAGCTTCTTTGGGCTGCCGCCGTTCGCCTTCTTCTTGTCCTTCACGACGACCGGCGACGACGCGTTGGAGTCGGGCGTCTGGCCGACCTGCAGCTTCTTCTTGGTGGCGCCTTCGGGGGACTGCTCGGCCGAGCCGTCGCCGTTCGCGGCCTTGTGCTGCTGCTTGTTCTTCTTGGCCATCTCGCTCTCGTCCAGTGAAGGTGGCGAATGCGAGGGTGGCGCTACTGCGGCGGTGGTGGAGGAGGTCTCGGCGCTCGCTTGCTGCCCTATGCTTCCTCGCTTTCTCTCTCGTGGCGCGCTCGCGGCTCTTGTCGTGCGCTGCTGCTGGCGATTTGGATACTGCGGAGGACTGCGGTGGGATCGATCTGTTTGAAGAAGCGCAAAGCCGCAACGCATTTGCACCAAAAACAAGTGCGCACTACCGTCAACCCCTCAATTACAGCGCCTCTGCGGGAAGATCTTTTTTAAAGCAGATGACGAAGATGACGCTTTGTGGTGATGGTAAGACAAGCTAATGAATTGTGTTGTGCATGTACATGCGTGACTTGCATGACTACATATATATGTATGGAAGGTGACGCTTGTCCGCTTGTTTTTATATATTCAACACCTTCAGCACTTTGTGCATGTGTGTGGCGTGTCTTTATGTGGTGAACTTGTAGGCGCAGTCGATGAAGCGCACGCACGTGATCATGTCTTCGCCCGAGTTGGCGAGGTCCTCCTTGGCCATCTCCGCGATCAGCAATAGCTTCTTGACCGAGATCGGCTGGCTCGCCATCATCTGCAGGATCTGCTCCTTCTCGCGGTCCTCCACGGGCAGGTTCGTGTGCGCGAGCACGGCGCTCAGCTCGTCCATCTTACGCAGCTGCGGCACCTCGAGCGTCAGGTCGAAGCCGTCGGCGAGCTCCAGCGCGCGCATCGCGTCGATGTTGGACGTCACGCCGATCACGACCAGCTTGCGGTCCGGGAACGGCACCGGGTTGCGGATCAGCACCATGAGCGCCTGCAGCACCAGGTTCGAGAAGCGTGGCCCCAGACCGACGTAGTCGATGAGGCGCTCAATGTCGTCCAGGATGATGATGCTCAGCGTCGACCGGTATGCTTCTTCAAACACCGTGTGGATGTACGAGCACTTGGCGTTCTCGGCGCGCGCGATGAGCTCCGACGCGCGGATGAGACGTACCAGCGGGAACTCGCTCGCGACCGCGCAGTACGTCGCCAGCGCCGTCTTGCCCGAGCCGCGCTCCCCGTGGAGCAGCACGGACATCAGCGGCGTCTTATCGTTCGAGCGAACTTGGTCGATCACGCGCACGAGCGCGTCCTTGACGTCCGTGAACGACTTTCCGTACGGAACGATGCCGTTCTTGAAGTGCAGCGAGAGCTGGTCGCTCGGCGCACCGAACTTGGGCTTCACTTCCTCGAGCGCCATCGCAAAGTCCTCCATCTTGATCTGCGGCATGAAGTTCGCGATCGCCTGGAACGTCTTGCCGTCCGTGCCGCGCGATAGCGCGTGAGCGTTCGCAGCGCGCACGAGACCTTCAATCTCGGCTCCCGAAAAGTTCTTTGTGCGCTGCGCGAGGTTCCGGTAGTCCGGGTCGTTGTTCACGGGCTTGAGCGGGTCCATGCAGAAGTCCAGGTCGGCGATGACCTCTGGGTGAAGCGTTCCATTCTTGCGCGCGAGGTCGGTGTGGATCTTGAAGATCTGCGCGCGGCCGTACTCGTCGGGAAGGTTGATCTCGATCTGCACTTCGAGACGCCCCGGACGCATCAGCGCTTCATCGAGCATGTCCTACATTGTATAGATATTAACCAATAGAGCATGTTAGTGCAGTGCTATGTAACCCACAGGGTATGAGCGCCCTCAACTAAAACTTGTTGTCACGCACCTTTCGGTTCGTCATGCCAATGACCAGCACGTTGTTAAGACTATCCACACCGTCGATCTGCGTGAGCAGCTGGTTCACGACGCTGTCGCCGACGCCCGTGCCGTCGCGACTCGAGCCACGCGCTTTGCAGATCGCGTCGATCTCGTCGAAGATGATGATGTGCACGTCGCTCTCGTCGCCGAGCTCCTGCTGGTCCTGGCGCGCGTCCGAGAACAGCTCGCGGATCTTGCGCTCCGACTCGCCGACAAACTTGTCGAGGATCTCCGGGCCGTTCACCACTTTCGGCTCTTTCGCCGTCAGCGCCTGCGAGATCTTGCGCGCGATCAGCGTCTTGCCGCAACCCGGCGGGCCGTAGAGCAGCATGCCGCGCACGTGCTTGATACCGAGCTTCGCGATCACGTCCGTGGGGAAGAGGCGCGACGCGAACGCGCGACGGAAGATGTCGTTGAATTCCTTGTCGAGACCGCCGATGCCGAGCTTCGAGAAGTCAAAGTCGGGCTTGAACACGCTGCGGCTCTGGCCCGCGGACTGGTTCGTGAGCCGCACCGGCGCGTCCTTGGACTTGGAAAAGTTCACGACCGCGCCCTTGAGGAACAACCCCAGATCTGGCGCAAACGACGACACACTGTTGCTCTTCATTTTGCCACTGCCGCCGCTGTTGTCGACGAGGTTGATACCCACGCACTGCAGACGCAGCGGGATGCCGTCGTAGTTGACCGCGAGCAGCTGGCCCACGGCGAAGGTCTGGTTCACGTACTCCTGCTCGAACGTGGCCTTGAGCAGACTGCAGTCGATCACGCGCACGTCTGCCTGCGCGCGCGTGAGCACCTGCTGGATCTCGAACGTGACAGAGCCCAGCACACTCTTGGGGTTCGGCGGCACGTACGGCGTGAGCTGGCACGCCTGCCCCATGGGGAGCCCCGCGCACATGCGCTGCATGTTGCCCACGGCCACCGAGCCGTGCGGGATCTGCTTCTGCGGCTTGGCCGCGAACACGAACTTGCGGTTCACCCAGACGTTGAGCCCATGCTCCTTGAGCTCCTCCTTGGACGTCACGCCCGGTGGTGTCTGGCGTACGAGGTCCATGAAGTCGTCAAAGTTCACGTACACGCAGTTGGTGAACGCCAGCGAGTTGGACGGCAGCCCCACGACCGCAGCTTCGAACGCCATCTTGTCTGGTGATGCTCTGTGGGGGTCTCTCTCTAGACGCGGGTGTGCTTCCTTGCCTTCTCGTCCTGCGTGGGTGTGCAGAACGTTTTTTGGGAAATGCCTGACTCCCTCTCTCATGTCGTTCTTCTACACACACACTCGCGTGAAAGAAAAAAGATCAGCCTCTTTTCATCCAATAATAGATTTTAACATTCATTTTCAGCCAATGGAGACGCTCCACATCAAACGACATGTGTATAAGGTATACTTCAACGGTATACCCATACTGTACCTATTTCGGTACCACAGCGAAACGATCGATCGAATGCGACTGAGAGCCACATGACGACAGGCAATCTCTCATTTATTTGCATTAAGGCAAGACGCTCGCTCGCGCCTCCTTCTCTTCCCCAGTTCCGTCACGCAGCAGCTGCGTCCGCAACGCTATACAACATCTACGCCGAGAGCCCCTTGCTAAGCAGGAACGCGTCCTGGTTCGGCTCGCGGCCGAGGAACTCGTGGAGCTGCTCGCTCGCGTCCAGCGATCCGCCGCGCGAGAGGATGAGCTCTCGGTACGCGAGGCCGGTCTTCGGGTTCATGAGCCCCTCTTTCTTGAAGCGCGACACGAACATGTCCATCGAGAACACCTCGCTCCACATGTAGCCGTAGTACTGCGCGTCGTAGCCGCCCGCCAGGTGGCCGAACGACGCCGCAAAGTTCGTGCCGGGCGTCATGTCGATGAGCATGATCTCGCTCTGCAGCTGCTTGAGCACCTTGGCTGTGTCCGACTTGGCCTTCGAGTGGATCTGCTGGTCGAACGTCGCGAACAGCAGCTGGCGCTTATTCATGAGCCCCGCGTTCGCGTTCTTGGTCGAGATGAGGCGCTCGATGAGGTCATCCGAGAGTTTCTACGCACACACACAGACAGCCAAGTTAGATTAGTTCAGGATGCTCATCACCTCAGTTCACAGCAATAGCCAATTAAATACGCACCGCCTTCGAGAGGTAGTGCGACGACAGGCGCTGCAGCGGCTCCTTCTGCCAACACCAGTTTTCCAGCATCTGGCTCGGCGCTTCGACGAAGTCGCGCTCCACGCGCGTGCCAGCGAAGCGCGGGATCTCCGCCTCTGAGCACAGGCAGTGCATCACGTGGCCGAACTCGTGGAAGTACGTCACGACCTCGTTGTGGTCCAGCAACGACGGCTTGGTCTTGGTCGGCGCGTTGAAGTTGGCGACCATGGCGGCGGCTGGCAGCTGTGAAGTAACACAAACATACATTGTCCATTGATCGACAAAAAGAGGGGTGGTGTGTGACGTTAGTGGGGGAGCTGCCAAGGATGAACGGATGGATACGTCATGTACATACCTCACGGACGTTGGCCGAGTTCACGCACGACTGCTGGAGCGTGAAGCACGCCGCGTGGCCGTACTTGCCCTGGCGAGGGAATAGGTCCAAGTAAAAGTGGCCCACGAGGCGGCCCGCGCGGCTCGGACGCGCGTCGTAGACCGCGAACATGCGCACATCCTTGTGCCACACGTGCGGCTGCGAGATCTCGGCGAACTTGAGGCTCAGGATCTCCTGGTACATCGAGAGCAGCTCGTTCGTGACGTGGTCCAGCGGGAAGAACTCGCGCACCTTCTCTGAGTCGATCGAGCAGTGCTGCTTCACGTACTGGTCCATGTAGAAGCGGAAGTCCCACATGTTGATCTTGCCGTCGAACTTCCAGTCCTGAGCCTCGCAATCCTTCTCCTTGAGCTTCAGGAGCAAGTCCAAATCGCGCTTCGCGAGCGGCGTGAGCTTGTTGTCCAGGTCCGAGAGGAACTTCTTGACGCTTTCGGGGCTCTTCGCCATTCTGTTCGTTTCATCAAACAAAGAGAGAGCGAGATGTCGTTATGTTGGTGGCTGTTCAACAAAAGATTGACAAAATGAGGTGAATCCGATGTCATACCTCTGCTCCAGCACGTACGACGCGTGGTTCTCGTAGCCGAGCGTGATCGCGATGTTGTGGCGCAGCTCCAGCATTTCCTCCAGGATTGCCACGTTCTTGTCGATGCAGCGGCGGTTGAACGCCACCTCCACCGTCTTGCGCGTCAGCGGCACGGTGCACGTGTTGAGGATCGGGAACACCGTCGGGTACGACAGCGCAATCTACAAAGATCACCAAGTAGCAACAGCTCAAATGAGTGACCTCACGCTCTCTTCTTCTCATACAAACAACACAATACAAAATCAAATGCGCACTCATGACCAACCTTGAATTTGCCGTCGCTGCCCTTCTCGAGGCTGCCGATGAAATCATCGCTCAGTCCCTTGAGCTCGTCGAGCGAGAAGCTCACTTCCGTGGTCTCCTCCGTCAGGTTCATCTGGTACTGGAGCGCGAGCTTCGAGAGCTTCTGCTTCCACGCCTGGACCTCCTGCTGCTTGGCCTCCTCCAGCTTCAGGCCATTGCGCTCGAAGTCCTGCACGACCTTGCTCACGTAGCGCTGCTTCACTGGCGTCAATTTCTGCAATATACGTAAGCGCATAGTGGCAATGGCAACATGCAGTCAGTAACCGTAGAGCGTAGCACACCTGAATAAACTAAGCAAGCCCTTCCTCACCTTGAACGCTGGGCTCGAGGCGAACTTGTGCAGCGACGTGTACACGTCCACGCGCATGCCGCGCTTGACGGAGAAGTCGGTGATCGCTTCGTCCGCCTTGTTGCACGCGTCGCGGATCTCCTTGACCGCCGACACGTGGCCCAGGAACGTCACGTTCGTCATGCGGCTGAGCATCTCAAAGTCTAGGTCGATGAGCTTCTGCGCTGTGCTCTCATACGTGACAGTGGATGGCGTGAGCGCCGCGATCTCGTCGTCGACCTGCTGCATCTTGGCGATGATGCTCGCGGTCTCGGCCTCGATCTCCTGGACGGTCAGGTCGAAGCACAGGTTCGTGAGTTGCTTGCGCTGCGCCACGAGCTTCTTGCGCTGCTGGCTGCGCGCCCAGACGCCCAGGCCGGCGAGCGCGGCGACGCACGCGGCCGCGACGAGCACGGTCTTCTTCTGGTCGTGGGAGCTACCGGTCATGCTGCTGCTGCTGGTGATACGCGGAGGCTGGACGGAAGCTTTGGTTGTGGATGGCAGCGGGTCAAGATGCCCAAAATCTTTTTCTTGGCCCCACGTGAAGAGCTACAATTTCATCCAATCAGAGAATATTGACCAAATAACAACCAATAAAATTGGTTTAAAGGAGGCAATTCGGGATGATTTCAGCCAATGGACGATGAGAAAAGATCCACGTCGACGAGGAGACAGCCACCTGACGCGCAATCACTCTTCTGAGCTGGTTGATGAGTGTCCTCACGAAGCAACATGAAGAAATATCCGCTTCAATAATGGCCCCTCCTGCCAAGTCAGCAGCAGCAGCATGCTTCCGTTTAACTTCTGTTCATTTCATGCGATTAACGAACGTAACGTTACTTGCGCATTACCACTTGAGACCATCTACAGCTTCGCGGCGGCGTCCTGGTCGATGTACCAGTACACCACGCCGTGCGTCGGCTTGACGTCCGCGGCAGGGAGCGGCGGGTCGCGCTGCTCGCGGCCGACCATGTGCGGCATGAGCTCCGCCTTGCCAGAGCCAGTGGCGATAAACGCGACCTAAGGAGATAGCAAATGCAAGCAAGATGCGTGTGAGTCCATCAATAGCAAGTGTCAAATAGGAGCAGTAAGATGTTTGCTGGACGTACGTGGTCGGCGTTGTTCACGACTGGGTACGTGAGCGTGATGCGCTGCGGCGGCGGCTTTGGCGAGTCTTCGATGGACGCGACGAAGAGCTTGTCCTCCTTGAGCAGCTTGTGGCCTGGGAAGAGCGAGCACGTGTGTCCGTCTGGGCCCATGCCGAGCAAGATCAAGTCGAAGCGTGGCAGCTGCAGTGTATGTACGGAAACACAGCAGCCGTTTAGTTTAGCAGGTATGTTCACGCCAGAAGAGCCATTCAAACTAATGAAAGGGGCTTACCTCGTTGCCCCAGACCTGGGCGAGCTTGGCCGTGTAGTCCACGGCAGCGGCTTCTGGGCTCAGCGACGCGTCAATCGTGTAAATCTGCGCAGCTGGGATCGTAACCTGCAACAACCATTCATTCGCAATTCATTCGCAATTCATTCACAACAAACAACAGGAACAACGGCATGAATGCCACATTCAAACCCCATCTCCACCAATAGAACTACAGCGCGCTTGTGTATGCGTGTATACGTACGTGGTCAAAGAGGGCTTCCTTGCAGGCTTTGTAGTTGCTGTCGTCGCTGTCGAGCGGCACGCAGCGCTCGTCGGCGAAGAACACGTACCACTTGGAGTAGTCCACATCGCCCTGGATCGACGCAAGACCCTTGTTCAGGATCTAACGAAGGCAAAATATTGCAGCGCATGTTCCCCATTCGTTAATGCCAAAAATACGGTTAAAGTGATGTAGCTGCTCATCACAGAGACCGAATGGCCCGCACGCACCTTTGGGAGCGAGCCACCGGAGAGCGCGAGCGTGAAGCGGCCGTGGGTGGCGATGGCCTCCTGGCTCACGCGCAGGATGAGCTCGCCGACCGACGCGCCGACTTCGTCCGCGTTCGGGCGCACGACGACGACCATCTTCTCTGGAACTTCTTGTTGTTCTTGTTGGGCAACGCGCTGGAAGAGCAATGGCAAAAGCAGTCCAAGCACCAGCAAAAACAGCTCAAAGGATCTCGTCATCGGACAAAGCGAGCGCGCAAGCGATTATGCAATACCGGTACCGTAAATTCTTTGCAGAGCTATACGATATCTTAAGAAATACACCTCCTTATTGGCCAATCAGATACGCGAATTCACTAAGTCTGATTTTCTATGTTAGATGTACACTTTGTAAATTACATTGGAAAACATAATTTACGAAATTATGTGGACCACAAAAACTTAAACCAAGCAACCATGGTATAAAAGTGACCGAGTCTCTACTATGACATGCAGTGAAGAGCATCAAGAGCTGCAATATGGTTTGCATTTTTATTGTAGTAGCTCGGCGTCAAGCACATTTGTGCTCGATTACAATGAAGACTTGGTTGTGCACTTTAATACAATGAGACTATCGCACATGAGCGAAATTATATCACAACCTCAAAAGTGTACAGTGCACGTCAAAAAGTTAAGGACAGCAAAAAAATTAAATTATGTGGATTTTTTTTCGAGTGTTGTGTTTGCGGACGAGCTTTTTAGTATGTTAGAGAACGTCATTAGAACACTCTCGTAGTGAAATCGCAGCTCGATTTGACTTCTTAGAGCCACAGGAATGACCGATATAAGTTTATAGAGGGCGACAAAATGATAGGGACAGCGCAAGATTCAGCCATTTGGGGGCGAATGCGTGATGTTTATTGCTCGTAAAGCATTACACCGGCTGCCTAATAAGCAATCTTGGCTCCTTTGCTTCTAACAACTGTCAAACAGCGGTCAAACATCGAGCTTGTAAGCTTCAGAAGTAGATCATCCGAAATCTCGTCCCAGACGAGTTGAATCGCACCTTTGAGCTCTGTACTTGAAGAATACTGACGCGCGTTCTTGTATACACGACGCGTCATGATACCCCAAAGGTTCTCAATCGGATTTGGGTCCGGGGAGAGCGCTGGCCAGTCCATGGTCTTGATGTCGAGGTCAGCAAGGAAGGACTTGGTCGCATTGGCTCGATGGATGCTCGCATTGTCGTGCTGGAAAACGTAGTCACCGTCGTGAACATTGTCGATGAACTCAAAAAGGTGGCTCGTGAGCGTTTGCTGGTAGTCAAACGCGTCCTGGTTTCCCTTGAGAAAGGCGAGCCGAGTCTTTCCGAGCGACGACATCCCACCCCACACCATGACTGATCCGCCACCGGAA
>JAASGK010000802.1:0-16047 GCA_023334195.1 Globisporangium emineosum
CTACGAGCGGCACTACAAGGCGTACGTGTCGGAGGAGCTAAATTACATCTTCCGGAAGCTGAAGCTGGGCGGCTACATGCGTCGCCAGATAACGGAAGCTCGTCTCCTGAAGCGGTTCGAGAAGCTGTTCGAAGCGGAACAAAAACGATAGTCGCGATAGGGGATTGGGATCAGAGACAGCACCGCAGGTTGAAGGAACCCGTCAAGGGCAAGGGCTTCAGGACGATGTTTCGGAAGGCGGACTACGACGTGTACCTGGTCGATGAGTTCCGCACTGCAGCGCATGCGGACAGGACGAGTGTGAGACGTTCTGGCTCTGCAAGAACCCTAGACCGTACAGGAGCGGCAGTATCTTGCGTCTCGGGCTGGCCAGGTGTAAGACCTGTTCCAGGCTGTGGAACCGAGATACGAATGCCGCGTCGAACATTTGGAAGATGGCGACGAGCACGATCCGAGGAGAGGGTCGTCCCGAGTACCTTCGAAAGGCCAGAGGCTCGGTCAGTGGTGCTAAGTCGGTAGGGAACGAAGTTCCTGGGTGTCTTTCGACGCTTCCATGCAACCACGGTTTGACGTAAAGCGCGTCAAAATTAGGTCATACAAGTCTTTTTACCTTTTCCATCCTGTAAATATGTTTCTGAAGCTGACGGAGATCCAGCATTCGGCCTATTGTGCTGGCAGGACGACAAATGGAAGCTCGTGCACGTACGCGTCTCCGTCTCCAACCTCAGCGGACGATGGGTCGTCACTGGCGCGAACCAAGCGTCTGCATTTGAAGGTCACGACCTGTCGAAGTGGGGTAGTCGTGGTGCTCCTCGATGTGGTATTCCCAGTTCCCCTTCCCGTCTTTGCGGCTGTAGCATGCAATTGAGGGGGCTTCGTTTTCCTTAGCTCCCGAGGTGGCAAGTTGTTGTTCGCCTCGCCTGTGTGGTCAAGTGTGGAGTTTGCGTCGGTCGCCGGCAATCCTCTGAATTTGATCGCCACGACGGTCATCCCCTTCTACAAAAGACAAAGTTAGCACGACACAAATGTGAGCACCTCAGTAATATACGCGAGCGAGCTGAGGTAGAATGCTCCAACGTACCGCGGAGACGCGGAACGTAGCTGCCGAGCTCTTGTATGCACTCGAGCTTCCTGCATTCGCGTTGTTTCCTTCGTCCTCATGGTGCTGCTTGGTCGCAGCTCCGCGCGTCACGATCTCCAGCTGCCCCGAGTATTCTTTGATTTCGACGAGGTACGGAGATGCTGTCGTGTTTTGAAGGAAGATGTTCGTAGGAAGCACTTGCGCCGTGTTCTGCGTACACAAACCGTCGGATCAGTATCGAATAATGCAAACACCAACTAAATAAATCTGTTCACGTACCGCTAATGCCTGTTTGAACTCCAGGTGGTCAGGCGCAACCAGAATCGGCTTTGGGAACTTGCTGTCGTCTTTTTCCGGACTTGGCTCCCCCTTCAGCTTCTCCGCAGCGGGGGGTGGGGACGTATTGTCATCGTCGTCAAACCCCGCAGCAGGGAACTCGAACGAGCTGACACGCAGATGCATTCGCTTGTCTGGCGATTTCTTCCCCGGCTCCGACTCGGGGGTGTGGAGAGGGAACTTGGCTGCAAACGAGTCTGGGAGCACGCCCTTGGCTTTCTTGAAGGTTAGGATCTCGATCGCCTCTTTCGTGAATGTGTCGAAGTGGTGCGCCGCGTCCGTCCACTTGTTAAATTCGAGCGAAATGTTCATTACCTAGTGGTCAAAGTGGAGTGCAAAACTGTAAGGAAGAATCACACGTGTGTCATTCTGCATCCTAGACAAAGCAAAAGCTTACTCTCCATTCCACCTTCTCTGAGGAGTGGATGTCATGGCTGAACGGAAACCCGATGTAGACCTTGAGTACCGAGTGGTACAAAAGCTCGAATTCGTGACAGAAATCCTGGATCAACTCGCTCAGCGACGCGTACTTAAGCTCCTTGAACATGAGCTTCTCGCTGCGGCTCAGTCCTAGCGCTCCCCACTTGTTCTGCTGGTGCCGCACTGCCAGGACGATGTGGCGATGTACTGAGGATCCCGCGATGGTCTTGAAACTGATTGGGAAGCGCTCGAGATCAGGCGCGTTTGCCGTGAGGTATGCGCCGAGGAAAACCGCTTCGAGGCACTGGATCGGCAGCACTTCGTTGATGATGTCTTTCGCAGTCGAGACGATGCTTTTGAAGCTGCGGTTTTTGTTCACATCAAAGTACAGAGTGCCTGTGTAGTTGTACCTTGAGAAGAGAAAAAACAAAGTGAGCAAGAGCAACGCAACAAAGAAGCTTTCTAGCAGCAACTCGATCGTACTCGAGGGTGTTGATCACGTGCTGAGTCGCAGTCAGCCGCGTTTTCATCGCCGTCTTCGCACTAAAGAGCGGCAACTTGATCGTCGGCGGCTTTATTTGGACAGTGCACACAATAACTACTAGGATTAACAGTCGTTCGTCCAAGCGCACAAATGCATAGAGGCCTTGGCTCGCACCTCTGGGAGAGACTTGGTTTTCTTCACTTTCTGCCATGCTTCCTGCAGCTCTTCGCTCGTCACCGCCGCCATCTCGCAGCTCGTTGACTGTCTTCTTCAACTCACCCACAAGATGTGGGGCTCAAAGGTGAGGCGATCCTGTTTGCGTTTTGCTCGTACACGCTAAAGATAGTAAGTGTGTGAGTGGATGGATAGGAAAGGGCTCCACGAAACGGATCCGAATTTACACGGGCGAGCTCTTTATGCAATACACAAGCATTAACATCCATTAACGCATCATAAAATTAATCGCGCCTTGCTTCTTCAGACGCGCCAGGACCGGGTTCTCTTCCTCCGCGGGCGGCGGCGCGGACTCAAGCTCAATTTTTAGGCTCGAGCGGCGGTGCTTGTAATCAACCGCATTGTTGCTCTCGTGTTCATCGTCAAAGTCTGCGCTGTGGTTGTGCTGTTGCTCCTCTCCGGAGCTCGCGTTCGACAGCCGGCTCTGGGAATGGCGGCTCCATCGACTGCCAGCGAGCGAGGATTTTCTTTCAAGTGACGGATATCCGCGGTTGGTTGAAGAAGTAGTAGCAGCAAAACGCGGGTCCTGGCTTTGGTCCTCTTCATCCGAGTCCAAGGACGTCGGGCTCTCTTCTTCAATCGGATCGGACACGCTTTCACTGAGCATGTTGAAAGATGCGCGATGCTGCAACTTTCGACGAGGATCCAACATTGGCTTCTTGAATGAAGGCGGTGCGGTGTCAATCCCACTTTCCTGGTTGCCCGTGCTGCTCTGGCGCGGAACGAATGCTGGACTTGGGGTTTCAACCATCGAGTTGCGCGATGGTATATGGCTCATATCTTTGTCTTGATACCACTGGAGCGCAGTCAAACTGTCCGACTTTGGTCGCATCTTGCGGACCACAGTTTCGTGCACCACTTCATTGCGCTGCTGCTGAAAGACAACGCTCTCAGAGAATTGCTTGGACCGTCTACGATTGCGGCGGATCGTTCGTCTCCAGATCGCTGATCGTCCGTCCATGAGTTCATTGCGCTTGTCATCGTCAGGAAGCAATCTCGCCATCATCGGGATCAATTGACAGCACTCTTTCGAGCCAAAAGCTCCCAGAAGGAAAGCACAATATTCTGTCGTCGAGATTTCGTCCCGCCCAAAGTACCTGGTCTGGTCTTGGAACTCCTGCACACGGTCTTCATCGTGGGCGACCAACTCTCGAACGCGCTGTATAATGCTCTTGTGGAGCTTCTTTGCCGCCTTTGGGTCCGTTTCTGGGATAATTTCAATGTACTCAGTGCCGACATCTTCGAATTGAGAGCTGTTGTTTCTCGAGAGTGGTGGCAGATTATCAATTGCCTGGAGACTGGAGCGGCGGTTCTATCATCATGAAGAAGAGGGAAAGTGTGAGAAGTCTGCTCAGAGGTGGTACGAAGCGATGGAACAACAAAGTTACGAGGGTGCCAAACGAACCTCGAGATCATACGAGGAAGAGTTTCTCCGTTCCTGGGAATAAACAGGCTCACTGTAGAACTGGGTATCTTGGTGTTGTGAGATCAGTTCATTCTCGTCATTCACTGGATCCATTTGAGTCGGATACACTGAGACAGGCTCAGGCTGGTTGGTATCTTCCTCAACCGCCAATTGCTGCACATTAAGACACAACGATCTCAACGTTAGCACTCGTTCGCTGTACAAAGAAAACGAAAGAAAAGAAAGCATTACCTTGATCTCAAAGAACGAGTCGAAGCCCAGAAAACGCTTGACCTTGGCTAGGAACGCAGGCTCAGACGATACGCCTGGGATGTCAAAGACCTACAGCAAAAAGGAGATCCAAGATGAGAGTCCAACCAGGCATACGCCCAAAAAGAATACAAAGCACGCGTACCTTCTCAATGTACAATGCAAGCTGCTGCTCCTTGAGCTCCTGCGTGTGCTTCTTGCGGAGTCCGCCGAAGAGCGAGTCGCGCTTGCGCTCTCGTGGGAATAGCAGCTTCTTCATAAACGATCCGTACGAAGCGCGAAGCTCACTGAGGATCATCGGGGTAGGGACATAGTCAGTCATTTTCCTACCAGCCGTGCAAATACCAAACCAATTCAAAGTGTGCTCGTACGTACTCGTCAAATGCTTGGAGTTGCGCAAAAGTCTTCCACGTTTTCCACCGGATGCTCGGCTTTTCCAACGGACGAGCAGGCAAGATCAGCTGACACGACAGCTCGAATTCCTATTAAGCATAACGACACACACAATAATATGAGTATCAATACAAGAAGTTCGCATAACAGCTCACAAAGATACCATCGTCCTTACCAGCTCTTCCGTGACTTCGTCCTGCAGACTCATGCTCAGCACGGCCGAGAACTGGTGCGAATGGTCCTCACTCGCGGGAATCGGGAGCCGCGCAAACTGGGTGATCGCCGCGTAGACGCCGTAGAACCATGCGTCCGTCGTGGCCTTGTCTCGGTCTTGAAGCTTGAATTTCTATATAAGTCAGAAGAGCACAAATCAAAGGAATCGCGCGTGATAAACCAGTCAGCGTACACCTAAATGCAAGCAGCTTGGTCTGATTCAATTTCTATCCACCGCGTACCTTGCCGGAGCCATTTTCGTGGATGATAAAGCCGTCGGGGAGTTGCTCCAGTTGCGCCCCTTGGAGATCAATGCGGCCGAGGATGTGCGTCATGTCCTGGTCCTCCTGTACAATCAATCAGTCATATAAGTAAGCACGTGAGTTGATCGCTTTCACTTGGTTATGTAAAAGCTACGCCGCAAGTAAACATCCGACCCCATACCTGCGCCGAGTACGCGAGCTGCAGCTGGCGCGGTTGGAGCACCACGAGCGCTTTCTTGGCCGCGCCAAAGAGCGCTCTGCCTGCCGAGCCCGTCGCGTTCGTCGCATGCTGCGGCCGCGCGAGCAGCAGCAGCCCCTGCATCTGCTTCATCTTGCGGCGCTTCTTCTTCAACGTCGCGTCCGTCGTCATCGTAACCAGACGCCGCTCTCTTTCTATCGTGTTCGTATGCACTATGCACACAACCACACAGATGACGGGCGCTCTCTCACGTCCACGCAGGCGAGCGACAGCTTCTCTATGAGGAAGGCGCAGGAAGCACTTGGGGATGGTGGTGGTGGTGGCCTCGCTCGCTTGCTCGCTCGGTCAGTCCCCCCTTCCTTCCTTCCTTTCCGCGAATGAACTGGTTCGATTTTATTGCGCTCTCCCACAAACTGCTGTTTCTGCAAGAGGCAGACAGTACAGTGGGCAGGGCTTTGTGGAGAGGCCCGACCGCGTGCCCCAGTTCAATCAAGGAAAAGCAAACCAGTGAGGGGCGAGTCGAGGTTAGAGACATTATACTCAGGGTATGTAAAATAGTAAATTAGGATAAACCTTGGAAACTGAAGTAATAGTAGCTTCAAATACCCTTTATTGACTATTTTGTATGATTTTTGTTAAATGTGATCATTTTGTAGCAACTATTGAAAGGAGTTTTTAGCCTGGCTATAAAGACATTCCCAAATAAAGGACCCCACTGTTGGTCACTGATTATTTGGCGTTGAATCTGGACAAAAACAAGACCTTCACATCACATCAGAGTTTGGGAAAGCGTGACCAAACTCACAAAATAATGCACGCGCTCAGTGATTCTGATGAGCGAATTCACTGCTGAAGTACAGCATTGTCGACGGAAAAATGCGCAGCTCAGAAGGGTGAGTGAGTACCCAGCCTTTTGATTGTTTTCCCTGTGTGAAAATGCACAGTCGATGCCCTTCTCAACTGTTTCACATGCCGGCAATTGTTGAAAAAAATGGGCACAGATTCCTTCCTCAGTCTGAGATTTGTTTTGGAGCGAGCTGGTTTTGTGTCAACACCTGAATGCTGTGTTAAAATCTCTATTCTCCGACCGGCAGTTAAGCAGGCGTTGGGACAATTGTCACTCCTTTCTCAGTTTTGGAAAGCAAATTTTGGTTCGAAGTTGCAGGTTTGCTCCTCCAGCCCATCTTTGCACGATCGGCCAAATTGCCAAACGCTTTTGGCAAACCACTCAAGGGAAAGGAAGCTGAAGATACCGACTCGCACCTTGACAACAACCCTTAAATGTGTCCATGAACTACATAGAACGCAATGCGGGCAATTTATATCAACCTTGAAACCAAAGCTTCGCCATCAACTGGCTGAAAACCCCTGGTCATTTAGCCACGAAGTCCGTCCTCTCTTCAAACGATTGCTGAAACCACGAGTTTCAGGCTAATCGGCAGACTCTGAGATACGTATTCTCTTGCTCAACACAGAGGTGGAAGCGCTACTTCAAAGCAGCCGTGGTGCTCGTGTAGAATGCTACAAGCAACATATCTGGATGTTGCTTATTCCAGTGCAAGGAGATCTCTTATAGACAGGCAGCACTTTGGTCCTAATTTGGATGGTAAAATAGCTAATGGTGTATTTATATAAGGTATATTTTTACACTTGTCGTGCAAAACCAATGGTGGTGTATTTTGCGCATACGAGGGAACTTGTCACCGAATGTGATGTGGGCCACATATAATAAATAGTCAGCTGATTTTCACCCACATGTCTGGCTATTGCGGAAAACGCGCACACGCCAAGTCGAGACGCACAGCGCAGCGCGATGACGACGCTCGCAGCGCCAAGCAGCGGCCCAGAGGCGCTGGCCAGGTATCCCCACGTACCCTCAGCTGGTAGCGCCAGAGGTGCAGGCGCCGACAGCGAAGGCGGTGATGGCGTCGTGTTGCTGATGGAGACACTGGGCGACGCGGGCATGACGGAAAGCGACGAGATCATAGGCATCGACGTGGACGCGGTCGTGGAGGAAGAAGGGGAGAGCAACGACGGCGACTACGCGGCGAGAGACCAGGACTCAGCACCACACTCCTCCGCCTCGGGCAGCGTGGACGGAGGCAACACCCGGATGTCGTCGCAGAACTCGTCGCAGGAACGGTCGTCCGAGACCGCGTCAACAGCGACGGCGCCGTCATCAAATATCGATACGAACCCGCTGGGGGCCGAAATGGACGGGTACGGCATGAAAGGCTATCTGAGTATGCGCGATGAAGGGCTCACGTACCACCGCATGAAGCGCTTCTACTGCCGCTGTGTGGGCGTGAACTTTTGCCGCTTCACGACGCGAGACACGGCAAGCTCGCTTATCAATGCGGCGTTCAGTGCCGAGATCCACAAAGTTGAGAGCTGGGACGGCAAAGGGCTTTGGCACACGTACCGCAACTCGTTCAAGCTCTACTTCACGACCGGCGCTGTATTTAATGTGGACGCCGACTCGGAAGAGGACAAGAAGAACTGGCTCGCGTACATTCGGAGCGCTCTCAAGGGCGGAGCTGCGGCAGTCGACACATGGCGCGCTAAAGTGGACGCGTACCCAGGTATTATGCTGCTGACGCCGGGTGGTCTGGGCTTTGCGGACAAGAAGCAATCGCGTCCGTCGTTCAAGAACCAGCCAAGCTGCTCGCATCCAAACTGCGGTCTCCGCTTTGACAGCGCGAAGCGTCAGCACCACTGTCGCAACTGCGGTGGGTCGATGTGCTCGGACCATAGCTTCCGCTTTGCGACCCTGCGTCATTATTCCATCAATGACAGCGTCCGGCTATGCACGGGCTGCTATCGTGTGCAGCGATTCATGGTGTGGCTCAGCATGCTTTTGCAGCGACTGGGCAGCGCGCAACTGGAAGGAGGGGTCAAGAAGCCTGTGCTTTCGAAGACAGACGAAGAAGAAGTCGAGGCGCTGCAGACTCTGTTTAGCGACAACGCATTCGGCATCTCAGACATCATTCAAGTGCTCCATCTGCACCGCCACGGGTGTGATGAAGCGTATGCGCATGTTGTCAACAAACTGCTGGAGCTCTCGAGTACGAACTTGCCCGATTTCGAGTTCTTCTTGCCGCAGATTTTCCAGATGTGGCTCACGGTTGACTGGTCGCGCAACAACATCAAGGCTGCGCTGCTCTTCCGCGTGATTTGCTACGCTGCTCAACTGCACATTCGCTTCGCGACGTCGATCTACTGGCTCACACGTGCAGCGATTGACGACAGTTGTGGCTGGGGCTTTGGTCAATCTGAGCTGCTGATTCCCGAGTATCTCTTCCGGAAGTTCAGTTTATGCAAGCTCTTGCTGATCAATCTGGAGATGCAGATCTCGCAGCACGAATGGGCTTTTAAAGTGGACCGCGATGTGCCAGCTCCAGAGCTACAAGCGCAAATGATCATGTGTCTCTTCGGCCGATTGCACATACTCGCCCGTTCGTGTTTTACAAACAAGACAGGCATCAGTCCGCTCGGTGAAATCTGTGAAGCGATCACGGCATGCTCGAT
This sequence comes from Globisporangium emineosum, assembly GCA_023334195.1. Taxonomy (NCBI): domain Eukaryota; phylum Oomycota; class Peronosporomycetes; order Pythiales; family Pythiaceae; genus Globisporangium; species Globisporangium emineosum. Next base: position 8,827 of record JAASGK010000802.1, read on the forward strand.
CCCGCCCGATTTTTTGCAGGGAGACAAATTTGTGACCCCAAATCGTGTCCCTGATGAAGATGGAGTGGAATGGCGCGTGTTTAGTACCCAGATCAAGTTTATCGAAGAGCTATGCGATATGACCGAGCGCCTGCGTCATTCTCCACCTAACCAGCGCAAAGCAGCCTTGAAGGTTGAGCTCCAGAAGCTCGAGCTGCCAGAAGAAGCGTTTTGCCCTATCGGTTCGTGCGAAGATCCACTGCAAAGGTTTATCACAATTGCTCGGAACGAGGGTACAGTCTTCACAACCCGTGCGCGAGCTCCAACGCTCGTGTTCTTTGAAGTTGAGATGATCACGTACCTAGCTGGGAAGAGCCACTGGATGCAAAGAGCGAGATCAGCGACTTCAAGTACTCAAGGAGCGAATCAAGATGAGTTTGCCAATGGCAGCTATGAAGCTGCTACTAGTAGCACCTCGAATCAGATTGGGAGCCGAAAGAATTCTGCTCCACACGCAACGGACTCGAAAAACGCTATTGAGCTGGCGACAAGTAGTGATATTGGTCAAGCGCTCGAGCTGAACACTCTGAGCGAACAAGGAGGCTCACTTTCCTCGGAAGTTGCATCACGAGCTGACGAAGATAAACATGCGATTGTGAGTCTGAATGGCAGTCGAGCGAACATGATTGACGAAGAGGAGATGGATGCAGAGGAGCTCGAGGAAGCGCGCGACCGCGTTCCGTCCAACCCGCCTCCAACGCTTCCTGCGGCAGGAAAGAAAAAACCTTCAAAGCTGCGCCGCCGTCGCTCTGGCTCGCTCGTGACGTCGACGACCAAGTCGCTCGACTCGCTCATCTCTGTGTGCTCGGACACGCTGAGCGGTCGTCGAACGCGGTCTGTAAGCGAAGGTGAAATGCTGGAAGCGAATGCGTACGCCCAGAGAAACTCGAGCCCTCTGTTTAACGAGGTTGAGAAGTTCACGAAAGACCAGCTGATTCGCATGGCGCAGAACTTGGAAGTCAGTATGCTGGCGGAATCCCCAACCTCCAATGGCGTGTTTACCGGCAAAGACGTTGTATCCTGGATGACTCAGAATGAGATTGTCTTTGACGAAGCTCACGCGTTGTGGCTCGGAAGCGAGCTCATCGATTCTGGAGCAATTGAACACACTCAAGTACCAGCAAACACTACTACTAGCGCCACTCCAACTGCTGCTGCTACGAGTAGTAGTCAACCTGAATTCACAGCCAGTGAGAACGTGTTGTATCGCCTCCGAAGCGATTCGACAACGATCAAGCCAAAGCTTGCAAAGAATCCTGCTGATCTGATGAAAAAGACAACCGAAGCGAACTCAAAGAGCCCAAACTCTCGCGAGCAACCTTCGCCGCCACAAACTTTTAGTCCGCGAGTCGAACCAGGCACTCTTGGGGCTAATCCAAACCTCGAGAATGATGGAGCTAATCCGGTTTTGTCATTGCCTTCATCCCCAAGTACCTCCAGTGGACAACAGCGTCAATCTTCAGCATACCAAGCGGACACATCCAACCTCTCTGGTGACGATCGGCCTTCGACTTTTTCTCCATCGCACAAAGGATCATTTATGGGAAAGTTCAAGCCTGAAGAAGCACTTGGCGCCCTTCATTCAGTTGAAGAAGCGATGCAGAAGCACGTCTTCTCGCGGGACGACATTGAAGACTTGGATAAAATCCGTGAAGATTTGTCAACGTTGAAAGACCAGATGGAGATCATTCACGAGTTTATCTTGGATAAGCGAAAGCAGACCCACATTGCGAAGGAGAGCGCGTTCGGCGAGAGCTTTGACGAGAAACGAGAACGTCTGCGTCAGTCCTCTCGTCACTTGGAGCTGTGCCAGTCCGGTGGCTGGGATTGCGTCGCATTTATTGTCAAGTCGAACGACGATCTTCGTCAGGAAGTGCTCTGTCTGCAGCTCATTCGCCAGTTCCAAGACATTTTCCAGAGTGCAGACCTGCCTCTTCGCCTGTTGCCGTATGGTATCATTGCGACGTCAGCGTCAACTGGGATGATTGAATACATCAAGGATGCAACATCCCTTGACGGGCTCAAGAAACGACGCGGATACACCACGCTCGCGAACCACTTCCTGAAAACCTACGGCGGAGTGGACTCGCCCACGTACAAGGCTGCGATGACAAACTTTGTGCGGAGCATGGCTGCGTATTCGCTGGCGTGCTACTTCTTGCAGATCAAAGACCGTCACAATGGAAACATCATGATCGACAGCGACGGCCACGTTGTGCATATCGACTACGGTTTCATCCTGGGCATTGCTCCAGGAGGACGATTCAGCCTCGAGACAGCACCGTTCAAGTTGACAGCAGAGATGGTTGAGGCAATGGGCGGCACGCAGTCCGAGTACTTCAAGGCATACGTGATCTTCCTCATCCAGGGTTTCCTGGCACTCCAGGTGCGTTTTTCGACATATTATCTCGACTTGTGCTTTTCTGTGTGGTAAAATCTAGCTAACTTCTTGTTTCCTTTTTGTGTGAACAGCAACATGCCGACACTGTGCTGATGATGATTGCGATCATGGCGCAAGAGTCTTCCTGCCCGTGCTTCCTCTCACAGAACCCACGAGACATCTTGAGCTCGACAAAGCGACTGTTCCAGCTCAACCTGAACCAGAGCCAGGTGATCAAGCACGTGCTCCAGCTGGTGCGTCGAAGCCACAACAGCTACCGAACCCGTCAGTACGACGTTTTCCAGCGCATGACGAACGGGATCATGCCCTGAGCAACTGCGCGCAAGCAAATGGTGCGCAGTATCTTTCTTTGGCAGTTGTCGTTGCGGCGTGCAGTTTTGATTATAGAAACATGAAAAAATCGATTTTAGTACACACCGTCGAGAACCAGCCAGCCGAGACACAGCGTAGCAAAGCTCTTCGCAGGATGCTCGCCCCTTGCCCACACAATCACTCTACCTCAGTTGGTCTTGCTGCGTTTGTGTTTGTTTTTGTCGTCAACTGACTCGCTCGCTCTATTGTTTGACCTTAGCTGGTCGACCACGCTTCTTTGGAACTTTCGCAGGCGAAGCAGCAGCTGCAGGTGATGAGGATGATGCAAATGGGTTCTTCGACGACTTTTTCAGCTTTGCGACCGGGATGTTGCCCAGCGAGAATCGGTTTCTCGACAGCGACGAGAGCAGCACGCTGTTGGAATTGGATCCGTTCGCTGTGGTTTGTACAAGAAAGGGAGAGAGAATCTGTTAGTGCCAAGGTTTCAAAGGTCTTAGTCTCGCCAAGTGGATCCGATTGATCGCCGAACCACAAAGCGCATCCGTCTGTCTGTTTGACCGCTTGTTGGTTGAGCAGAGATGCAGAAAGAAGACTTACACTTTTGCGAAAGGTCTGGGAAGAAATCCTGCGAGAGATCTGTCGTTGGCTCTTCTTGGGAGCTCTCACGCACATTGTCGTTGCCAGCAGGTAAAACCAGTTTGGTGGTAGTCTTTTTCTTCGTGATGCGCGCCTTCACTGCTGGTGGTGGCGTGGACGGAGTAGCAGGCGAGGAAGCAGTTGCAGTAACAGTAGAAGACTCCTTAACCGAGTCTATCAATGACAGCAAGCACACGGAAGAGCGACATCATCAGTATGCATGCAAGCAATATCTGCGGATTACTAGCGGCGGTGGGTCCAGTTTACAACATTCAAACAATACAAATCGCTCTGGTTCTAATACTTGCCGGTCAAGTCCGCGAGCAGGCTCTGCGAGTAGTCAAGCTCTTCGTCGTCCGAGGAACCGCTGTCGGAGGTCGCGTCGGTCTTGGCGACAACTGGCACGGGCTTTGCTGCTGCTGACTTGGCCTTTGGGGTCGAAGCGGCTTTCGCGGGGGCTTTCTTCACGACAGGAGTGGGCACAGAGTCTTCGAAATCTGAGTCGTCCGTGGATTCGCTGACAGCAGGCACGGGCTTCGCAGCGACGACTGGCGTCTTCGTAGGTGTGCCAGTGGTCTTCTTCTTCTTCTCTGCCTCGATGCGCTCTCGTGCCGCAGCCAACGTCTCCTTAAAGGTTCTACGAACTGGCTTGGCTTCCGCGGCGGTCTCGGTAACAGCAGGAGAAGCGGGAGATTTTTCTTCGTCGTCTTTGCTGGCAGCAGGCTTTGGGCGACGTACGAGTTTCTTTGGAGCAGGCACTTGGTCATCGGTTGTGTCATCATCATCGGATGGCTCCGCAACTGGTTCTTTCGCCTTAGCAGCGGCGGCGGCAGCAGCAGCAGCTTCTCTCTTTGCCTTGGCAGTGAGCTTCGCAACAGGCTTCTCGGTCGCTTCAGGCTCTTCTGCGCTCTTCGTAGCGGCAGCCACAGCAGCAGCTTCTCTCTTCGCCTTAGCAGTGAGCTTCACAGGCTTTTCGGTCTCTTCAGACTTCTGTTCTGTGCTCTTCAAAGCAGCAGTGGCGGCGGCGATAGCTTCCTTCTTCGCCTTGGCGGTGACTTTCGCGACAGGCTTCTCAGTCTCTTCGGCAGGCTTCGCGGCGGCGGCAGCAGCGGCAGCTTCTCTCCTGGCCTTGGCGGTGAGCTTCACAGGCTTCACGGCCTCTTCAGACTTTGGTTCTGCGCTTTTCGTGGCAGCAGCAGCAGCGGCGGCAGCTTCCTTCTTGGCTTTTGGAGTGAGCTTTGCAGCAGGCTTGTCTTCGGCGACCTTGGCGCGCTTCGCTGGAGGAGCCATAGACTCGGTGCTTTCGGCCGCAGCGTTCTTCTTGTTCTTGCGCCCTGGCTTCACGGCAGCAACTGGTGCTTCCTCAGAGGAGGTTTCGGTGCTGTCGGTCTCTTTCTCTTCCTGCTTCTCGCTTTCCTTCGCGGCTTTCGTGACCTTCACAGTAGGAGTAGGGGCAGCGACCTTCGCTTCGGCAGCCTTCATCGTGGTCTTTGGCGACTTGGTCGTCTCGCTCTTCTTCACAGCAGTCTCTTTCGCGCCAGGAGTGACTTTCGCCTTCTTCGTTGGTGGTGGAGTGGAGACAGTAGCAGCATCCTCGGCAGGCGTGGCGCTAACGTCGGCAGACTCGTCGGTCGACTTGCGAGCGCGGGAGATCTTTCTTTGCGAAGCGGCCTCCGCATCTTCTTCAGAGGAGGTGGCAATCGGAGCGGCGGCAGTCTCGGCAGCCTTAGCTGAAGCCGCCTTAGCGGCCTTCTTTGATTTCTCAGCAGCCACAACAGGCGGTGGAGTCTTCGCAATTGGCGCAACTGGGGTCACAACCTTCGCTGCCTTAGCCTTCTTCACTGGTGGAATTGTTGTGGTGGCGGTAGCAACTGGAGCTGGAGCTGAGGCCTCAGTATTCTTCGCTTTCTTCGCCTTTGGCTGCGCCACAGGCTTGTCTTCGATCTTGGTAGCCGGCTTCCCGGCAGGCATTGGCTCCCCAATCTTGCTCTTGTTCTGCTGAGCCGTGGTCGTAGGCGTGCTTGGCTTCGACTGCGCTGGCGACTGGCCGTTGCTGGCGGTGCCGTTCTGCTTGTACTTGTTCTTCTTGCTCTGATTTTGCTGCGGCTGCTGCTGGTGGTTCTGGTTCTGCTGCTGCTGCTGCTGTGGCTGTTTGTTGTTCGCTTCAGTCACAATGTAGATCTGCTCCATGTTCTCAAATACATTGCCAACCTGCACGTTCTTGGCGAGCTCCACGAAGCAGTGGCGCTGCTGCTTCTGGTTGTTGCCCGCGTCGTGCGGCTGCTTGCGGCGGTTCAACACCTTGTCCATCGTGATGCACTTCTGGATGCGCGCGTCTGCGTGCAGCGACGCCTTCTTCGGAAACACGCGGCGGTACTCCTCCTTGATAAAGCTCTCGAGGTCGCCGATCGTGCGCAACGCAGGCGTCTGCACCATCATCACCTGGTCTTCGTGCGGCAGCATCGCGAGCAGCACCATCTCGTTGGATGGCGCGCCGTTCTCGACCGCCACGACCTCCGTCAACATTCTGGCAGCGAGTGGGTATGCGTGTGTGGGGGGATTGTGAGGATGTGGCCTACAGAGGTCTCTCTCTATGCAAGTGGGGGAATGCGGCGCAGTTGGCGGAATGGACGTGAGGGCAAATGGACGGACGCTCACGCCAATTGTTCGCGCGCTTTTGCTCAAAAGCTCTCGCGGCGATTTTTGGGAATTGAATGGCGAGTGGGCGAATGCGGCGCAGTTCTTTTGGAAACTTGTGTTTTGTATGGGTGAGGCTCCACCCGATTAATATCTTGTTTTTTGTATTACTTTTTCCCGAGCTTCACATCAACCCTACTTGTGCGGTTAGGGTTAAAGCGAAGCAGCTCGACAATATTTTCAATAGTGAAGCTTCATCACTCGTTACTGTAAAAATCTAGTTTAGTCTTGATGCAATGAACTATGCAAAATTAAATTCTGTCTCATTTAACACAGAAATATTATGTTTTGCAGTTTAAAACACTTGAATTGTGTTTCAAATTCATTTGAAACACCTCTATCCCTTCAAAAACGATTCCGTTAAAAAAGGTTTGTCGTCTTATTGTAAGTAGAGGTTGTCTATATTACTAAAAATTAGACTGGATAACTACTCAATCTACCTGGCAATTATAGAAACTGAAATAAATACTTTGATACACGAAGTAGGCTATGCGAGCGAGGGAGTCGAAGGCGTGAATACACTGTAGGGGTAGGTACTGGAATCTGGAAACTTGAGCACGTACTTGGGGTTTGGTGGTGCAGAAGTTTTACAGACATTGTGTCACTTGCGCGCTTGGTATGTGATGCTTTGTGTGTGCTGTGGTGTTGTTGTCGTCTTTGTGGTAGTGGTTGGTGGTGAGTTGTTGTGTCGGTTTGTGTACGGGGGAGGTACTAGGAAGTGGAGTCTGAGTTTTTCCAATTCCCAAATAGCTCACTTGAAAGGTTGTCTATATTACTAGAATTTAGACTGGGTGACATTTCAATCCGCCTTGCTGTAAACTATTATTCTACAGTACTGTACAGGATTCTTCTTTCGTTTCTCTGCCCTCTTCTTTTTTCCCCTTTTTCTGTGTATTTGTGTTTGTTGTGTTGTTTGTCGCTTGTGTCGATATTCGTGAGTGTGTGGTTCTTGTGGTGCGTCTCTCGTCGTGACACTGGTATGTTACCGGTACCATACCGGTTGATGTTGTTTGCGCGGTGAGGTACAGGTAATCCTCTCAAATTGATACACCACTGGGAAAGGCAGGCACACGACACACAATCACACAGTGACACAATCACACAATCACACAACCAACGATGGGTCGACGCTCGGC
>JAASGK010000803.1:0-16032 GCA_023334195.1 Globisporangium emineosum
TACTCTCGGCATCTTCGATGAGTCGCAGAGCGTCGCGGGTGACGTTGTAGCCCAGCTCGTCACAGCGATCAAACACGGCATCCATTGTCGAAGCGATGAGTTCACAGATGTTTGTGTACCTTGCCATGGGAAACTCACTTACAGTGAATCCCGTTCGTTTTATCATGCGGTAGCCGTTGATTGCGCTTCCGGAAGTGTCAACAATCCTTGTGGGCGGGGACTCCAGCGCTTCTTGGAGCTACACGGATCTGTAAACGCGACTGCGGAGCGAGCAGACGAACGACCGGTCTGTGAATGGCGCGTCGTTTATCCCGATCACTTGGTACACGCCGAGCGACGGGTCTTGGCCGTAATACACGTCCAAGCGGGTAGTCACGCGAGTTGACGCGATCCTGAGGCCTTAGCCAAAGAGGAGATTCGTGAAGAACCCCCAGAGCAGTCAGTTGTACACGAGGCTGACAACTTCCAGGAGCGAGGCGCACTTTGGTGTACCTCGGAGCTGCTTCTCCGATACAAGCGACGGATTGAGGTCGCGCTCCGTTAGTCGCTGCGCTGGCGCCACTACCACCCGGATCCTCGAGACTGCTGTCAAGATTGAGGGGGAGGGGGGAATTGAAGCGTGGTGCATGACACATCGAGCGACCTCGCGGACGTCCTTCCGTAAATAGTCCAAATGTATATTTCGAGGATGATGATGTTCGCTGACTTCGACCACAGACAACGTGAAATGGTGGCAACATGTTCCAGTTATATCAAGCGCTCGAGCTCGTCCACGCCCCGCTTAATATATAATAATTCGCGTGAGCGCGCTTGTGCTTTCGAGACCCGAGACCCAGTTGCGAGCGCGAAGAAGGCGCAAATTGGTCAAATGTGGGGTTCCGCTTTGCGAAGATCGATGCTTGCGCACGAGCCCACGAAGGAGTAGTCTGAAGTTGCAAACACAGAAAAAGAGAGAGAGAAAAAGACCGACAAGCGATGTGTACGTACACACCAGAGCGATGGGTGGAGCGATTGGAAGACGCAAATTCGTTTCGATTGATGATGAAACACAAGAACCCATGGGTTCACTTTCCGCCGATTGGGTTGATGATCGTGGGTCACCTTTTCGAGGTGCCTTGACTCGCGCGTTAATTCAGTACATTACCCAAGAGTTGAACAGTCAAACCAACCGCTTGAGGAAATTGGTGGTGCGTGCGTTCTCCGCTCTGTGAGAAGTTGGCAATGGCGACGTCGGCGCAGATCATGAGAATTCCATCAGTTGCGATATTCACGCGTGGTGGTCGTACCGCTGCGCCATCCGTGCCATAGACCATAGATACAGGAGGGGGGCTTGCTTATGTTCCATTGATTGTACTGCTTTAAGTGAATTAATTTACGACAGAATTTATGGTGTTTGTTTTCTTCCAGGATCCTGGCGAGGCATCGGCTCTGGAAGCGCCTCACTTTGGAATTCTTCCGCTGGCCCACAGATCAAGCACCAGCAGCAAGCAGGAAGCACTCAGTTCGTGCCGTGATACCTCTCAACGCACCCTTCTGCGCCTGCCATCCGCCGACTTGTCACCAGCCACAGTCACTCAAACAACCCCCAAAATCTGTCAACCCACCAGTCAACCAAGCAATGGAAGCACCCGCGGTACAACAAGCCATGGTGTTTGATGCCACACTGTACGCATTCAGGGCGCTCCTGAGCGCCAGCGAAGCCCTGGATAGAGACGAAGCCCGACAGATCACCTCCACGCTCCTCCACGGGTGCACAGAAGCAGGCATCGTGATCGACAACACGCGCGAAATCCTGTTGCTTGTGCTCGCGCTGCTGGAGCAAAAGACGCAGGACGACAATGACTTTGCGACGCTGCTCCTGCGACTCGTCTGCGCGCTCAAGCAGCGCATGCGGTGGCCGTCGAACGTCGCCTGCGAAGTCGCAACGGTGGTTGTGAAGCTGCTTACGAGACCGAGCATCCGCGGGTCTTCCGTCGAGCTTGTGCTTCAACTTGTGCGGGAGGTTGTGGAGAACAAGCCCGAACTGGAACCAGAGATCCAGCTCGCGTTCGCAGAGTGCGTGGCGATGACTCACTGCAGAGTCCCGAGCTGGAGGTGGCGACAGCTCTGCGTGTGGGAGCTCGGCGCAGATCTTCTGAGCGTCACGAGTATCCTCCGCGACGGCACTTCTCGAGAGCAGCTGATCATTATCAAGTGCCTGCTCGCGAACCCACGCCCCGCACAAAAGAGCTTCATGCTGTACCATAACGGCGTGGAGCTGACGTTGGAGGTTTGCGACGCCTCGAGTCCAGCGGTGAGAGAGCTCGCGTTGGAGTTTGCGAAAGACGTGGTGACCCACATCCCGGCTTGCCGCGAGGTTATGGTCAACTTGTGGATGGCAAACGTAACCAAGTTTGAGCATCTCGTCTCGGGGGGCTTTCTGGAAGCGCTCTTTCTTGACGAAGTCCAAGGGTTGGCGATTGCGTCCCCTGTAGATGAGCTGGAAGCTGTCGATACTTTTGATTCGCTCAGTTGGGGTCAAGCAGTCTTGATTGACGAAGAAAAGAACGAATCAGCGTCGCAGCCGACTGTCGACGATTCGGTGTCTGCGATAGTGGACCCCAGCAACGATTTTAAAGTGCTTAGGAACCTCAAACGCAGATCGGCTCCTTTGTCACCTGTCAGCAACCTGGTATTTGAAACGCTGCGCACAGGCAACGAAGCCGAGGTACTCTGGGAGCTGGGGCTCTTGGAAAGGCGGGAGGAGGAACACCTTGTGTACCTTTGTTCGTCCCTCAACCTCGTGGAGATCATCGCGGTACGCTTGAGCCAACCCACCACCAGCTTTCGAATCAAGTCGTGTCTCTGGTCAGTCCTGGGTGGTCTATTGAGCCGGAACCTCCCAGCGACACCAAATCTAGTGGCTGGCATCCAAGCGGTGGTTGTGACGGCTCTAGATGCACTGGCACCAAACGGTCCCACAACAGAGGCTGAAGTATTCCAGATGCCCGCACTGCAGGCTCTGCGATCTCCTCTGCTGAGTTCTGAGGAGAACCGGGAGGTGGCTGTCGAGCAGGGGGCGATCCCGATCCTTGTGAGGCTCCTCGCCGAGCAAGACAACGAGACGCCATGGGGACGAGAACTGATCACGGCGCTGCGAGAGTTTGCTGTGGGACCACATCTAGGACGTGCGCACGAGATCGACCAGGTCGTGGCGAGTTTGTGTGATCAACGGATCCCGAGCTCACAGGAAGAGCTACAACCAGTGGCGCGCTACTATCAGAACCTGATCTTGCTGTATCACGACATCCCTGGTGTACGACTCGGTCGGCTGCAAGGCATCGACAAGGTCATCAGCGCTGCGGCGATCATGGAGCTGCTCCGCAACGTCCGCGACCTCGAGAAAGTACTCGTGATCAACTATTTCCACAACGAGCTGGAGCTCCATGTCTCCGACCCGCGTTACAGCGTTGGCGCTCGTCCTGAGCTGAGCGCTATCGTGGGTATTCTTTGCGAGAAGCTGGAAGACGTCATGCTTGTCGCGATCAAGGGGCCGGCGGAAGCCAAGAAACTGGCTCGGCGAATGCTAACAGTAGTTGCGGCAAGTGACAAGGCGAGCCGCGAAAAGCTTCGCATGTACCAGTTGCTGTATCGACCGGAGCCTGTGCTCGTGCTGTCAGAACTTCTTAAAGACTGCGACGAAGACATGTGGCAACCGGATAATTATGAACAAGAAGACGAGGGCGAAGAAGACGAGTTGTACCAATACAGCGACTGCGATGACGATGGCGAAGATGATGAACCGGAAAGCAACACCCCCGTTGAGTGTGACATCGATCTAGAAGACGACTGCGCAGATGGCAGTCACTTTGGCGCTTACCAAGTGGACGGAAACGGCAGGATTTGTGACGAGCTTGCTGCTGGGGAGCTGGCGGAGGATTGGGAAATGTTGTGAGGTATCTCGAGCACCATCTAAAAATTTACATGTTTGTCTGTAGGGCTGAAGACCATAATTGCGATATGAATTTAATAGCTGGCAAATAACAGCAGAGCCGCTCGGAGTCCTCAAATTGTCGCCGTTTGATTTTTACCCAAGTGCTGGTGCCGTGATCGTCAAAGTAGACGCGAAAATCCCCCAAGCTGAGCTGGTGTGGTGTGGCCGCATAGCCTACGATGCAGACGGGCCACTACCAATTAATATCGCAGAGTTACGAGACCTGATCCACGGGCTCACGTACGCAGAAGGAAACACGCTTTCGCTACTTACTCCACGTCGTCGGTGACAGCTCACTTTTCCTGCAGTTGGTATTGACAAGTCTGTGCTCGTGGTGTCAGAACTTCTCGAAGACTGCAACGAAGGCATGGATTCTCACCATATCACGGGGCTGAAAGTGGCGATTGGGCAGTGTGGTCCACTCGAAGGAACTATGATAAACTCGACAGTTCAGTGTTTGCTGCCGTCTTCTCTTGCTGCGCAAACTCATCTAGCCGATCGATGGCTGCCGAGATGTCGATGCGGTCGAGTGGGTCGAAAGTGCACATCATCTGGACCAAACTCCACTGGTTCTCGTCCATCGCGTCAGGCTTGAGCGGCAGGGCTTTTCTTCGCAAAACCTGGAAGCACACAGGGCATCGAGGGCCTTTCCCCATGGAAATGCACCAGAGACTACAGTGCGGGTGAAGCGAGACCTGTTGGATCTTCCTCATCGTCCAGTTCGTTCATTGGGCTCCGCAATGCGACTTTTAAGTGGTCGGGTAGTGACAACATTGAAGAACAACAGCAAATGGCTCACGACCCAAAGAGGTCAAGTAGCTCTTCGCAACCAGTGTAGCACAACTGGCGAGCATCTCGATCACGACCCCGAAAGGACAGCTCACGGTTGGCGTTGGCGCCGTGGGAAGTGGGAAATCCGCGCTTCTCTCCGCGCTCTTGGGGAAACTGTACCCAGAAAACGGTCAGGTGTTCATCCCAACGGCGAACGTGTCGTACGCCGCGCAGAGTCCATACTTGATCAACACGAGCGTCAAAGAGAACATCACTTTTGGAGCCCCTCGTGATCTCAATCGTCTAGATAGAGTGGTGAATAACTGCGAGCTGTTCTCCGACCTTAAGCAGTTCTCAAATGGACTTCAGAGCGAGATTGGCGAGAACGGCATGACACTCAGCGGCGGCTAGAAGCAGCGCGTCTCGATCGCTAGAGCAGTCCATGCGAAGCAGCAGGAGATGTACGTGTTTGATGATCCGCTCTCGGTGCTCGATGCGCACGTCGTGATGCGCATCTTTGATCAGTGCTTTAACGAGTCGGCTGAGGGGATTCTAGCGGGCCAGACCTGTGTACTGAGCACGCACGCATTTCAGTTTGCCAAATTCGCGCAGTGGATCATCGTGATGGACCAGATGCAAGTCGTGCAAATGGGGACATTCCATGATTTGACGACGGGGAAACCCGGCGGCAAGTTTGGCAGCTCATGGTAGTAGTGGTGAGAACGGTTCTTGCACCCAAATGCAAAGGGGCAATGATGTCACTGATAGCTCAGCAAACGCCGAGAGGAACGTTCGCTCTGAGAGCCTTTCCAAGTCATTGTTGCCGTGTGACCAGCCGCTCTTGCTGATTGAAGAAGAAACCAGAATCGAAGGTACAGTTTCGCTTGCAGTGTACTCGCAGCACCTGGCGTCCTGTGGGATTGCGCTTTCTGTCGGCGCATCTGCGCTACTCGTGGGGGCCCAAGTTGCAAGTTTGTCGACGGATCTGTGGCTAACATACTGGACGGGTTCGAACTCGGCCTTTTCTTCGGAGGGAGAAGACAGCAGGTCACTGATGTACCACTTGGCGATCTACGCGTACCTTTCGCTCGCGATCATTTTGCTGGGCTTCTGTGACGACCTTTGCTCACGATTCGCTGGTTTAAGGTTCGCAGTGGTCTCGGATGTCCTTGTATTACCCATTACTTGATCTATTAACTTGAATTTGCGTTTATGTTTGTTTTTTACTGAACAAAGCCTCTCAGACGATTCACCACAAGCTACTACGCCACATGACCAAAGGAACCATGCATTTCTTTGATACGACGCCAGTGGGGAGAATCCTCAACCGATTCTCGAACGACATGAACACCGTCGGTACGCCTAATCGTTTCGAATCTGTTAAAGCTCGCTCCTCGTACAAGCTGAAAGATTATTTATGTTAACAATTTGATTTCTTGGAACTCGCTCAACGCAGATCTCAAGCTCAACGCATCGATTGTCTCGTTCACGGCGATGCTTCTCTGGCTCTTGAGCATGCTTGCGGTCCAGTGCTCGTCCGCGCCGGTGCTGTTGGCGTTGTTCGTACCCGTGTTCTTCTGCTACCTGTCGTACGCCACGATTCGCGCTTTTGAAATGGTCCAGAAGAGCGAGCGCGACCAAGCGCAGGCAATCAACCAAAGCATGAGGGCATTTCTGTCACTGAACCTGATCAACCGCTGGGTGGGCGTGTACCTCGAGTTGCTTGGTGCGCTGTCCGCATTCGCAGTCGCGCTCTTTGTGAGTCGCAACCATCTGATCATCTCGAGTGCGATGGCGGGCCTGCTGCTCAGCTATTCGTAGAGCATGACGAGGCAGGTGAACTGGCTCGTCCGCAACCACATCGACATGGAGAACATGATGAACAGCGTCGAGCGCACGGAAGAGTACACTCAAGTGGATACGGAGCCGCTGACGCTTGCGGAGGGTCAGCCACCGCCCGAATATGATCATGATATTGCTTTCTATCCACGCTCGCACCTTTGCATGCTTGTCCGCACTGGCCAGAAGAGGGTGCGATCGACTTTTCAGACGTCGTGATCAAGTACCATCCGCTAGCCCTTCCAGTGCTGCACGCAGTCTCATTCTCGATCAAAGGCGGCGAGAAAGTGGGTATCTGTGGCCGCACTGGTGCGGGCAAGAGCTCACTGCTGCTCGCGCTGTTTAGGCTCGTTCGCTGCCCCGACGGACGCATCCAGATCGATGGCGTCAACATCGCAGAGCTGGACCTGCACGAATTGCGCTCGCGCATGGTGATCATCCCGCAAGACCCGTGCTCTTCGCTGCGAGCATCCGCTTTAATTTGGATCCAACGGGGCTCGCGAGCGACGAGGTCCTCTGGAGTGCGATCCCCAAAGCACATTTGCACAGTTTCATCAGTGGTCTCCCGGGACAACTCGAAGCGTCGGTGCTCGAAGGCGGCGACAACTTCAGCGTTGATGAGCGCCAATTGATCTGCTTGGCGCGCGCGATCCTCCGCAACTCGAATATCCTGTGCTTGGACGAAGCCACCGCTTCGATGGACCACACGACAGGTAAGTTTGTGAACGTTGCTGGCTGATGATTTATTTGTTGCCGTGCGTGGTGTGGTCTCTATTGAACCAAACCAATTTCTGATGAATGCTGTGGTTGTATGTATGGATACGACACACTCTAACTTTCTGTCTACAGACGCGCTCATTCAAGCGTCCATTCGGAGAGAGTTTGCGTCGTCGACGGCCCTCACCGTCGCCTACCGCGTGGAGACGATTCTCGACTGCGACAAGATCCTCGTGCTGAAGCAGGGCCGCGTCGCAGAGTTTGGTTCCCACGCGAATTGCGACGCAAGGAGAACGGCGAGTTTGCAGCCATGCTCAGGAAACCACAGTAACAACAGGATGCTTTCTGATTTCTCCATTTCCCTTTCATCAGCACAGAATAGATACGAAGGCTGAAGAATACTCGACGCGATCCACAAACGCATGCTAAACAACTTTATAGCGTTCAGTCTATTGCGTTCAGTTCCAGTGACAATGTCATGTTCTTCGATATGACCATGCAAATGTAAGAGCAAGAGCAACCCGGGTGGCCTTTACAACCGGATTTGACCAGAGAGTCTGCATATTTCATGTTAAGTTCGCACGGGATCATCGCACTTTGCGCGCTATTTTTGAAAGATGCATTTTGGCGGGAAATCGCTTTCTGATCTGTGAATGTGAATAAGCGTGCACATGAGAGAGCAGCAGCAGCAGCGCGTGGTCAGCGAGCCGACGCGCAAGGAGATGGTGGACGCCGGCGCGCGGCTCCCGCTTCCAAAGCGGTCACGACCGGAGCCGGACGCAGCAGTGACAACGTGGAACGTGAAGCAGCAGCGATTCCAGCAACCGCACCACAGTGACAATGTCAACAATAACCGCGATGTTAGCAGAGCAAGGAACGCGTCGAGCGTGTTTGGTGGCGGTGGGCACGATCACTATGAAGACGCTCCTGGGTTCCCCATTGCGCACAAGAGAGCTGATGGAGCGATCATCGACGCAGAGCGAGATGACCATCCGATGACCACGACTTTGCTGCAGAGTCTCTCGTCGTCATCAGCGTCGTACTTCACGTGGCGGCTTCCGGCGAACCAGGGGCTGCATGCGAGTGAGCAATACTTGAATGAACAACTGGTGCACGTCGCAGGCTCGGCTGCATTCGAGATGAGCTCACAGCTGCGCGGCACGGGGCTCGGTCCACAGGAAGCGGGCGAAGAAGAAGCGATTTGCCAACTCAACCTGACCAAGAGCGTGTGGGCGTTCATCAGCAGCCAGACAGCGTACACTGCTGTGGGGAAGGAGAAGCTGCAAAGAGAGCAAGACGAAGCGGAGAAAGGCCTGCGCGAGACCATGGACCTGATCAGCCTGCTGCTCTACCTGCGCAGCCAAGAGCTCGTGCGGCAGAACGAAATGAACGAGCGGCTGCAAATGCTCGAGAAGGAGCTGCAGCGCAGGAAACACCAGGTCCAGTCGCTGACGAACGAGCTGGAGGCAAACAAGCAGAACTTGGCGCAGCAGGAGAACTACTTCCGCGCGAAAGAGCTGGCGTTCATGAACGAGCGCAAGACGCTGCAGACCGAGAAGAAGTCGCTCGAGGTCATGGTCGCGAGGCTGCAGGGCGTGGAAACGTCTTTCAAGGCGCAGCTGCGTCGCAAAGACACGGAATACGAGAGGCTGCGCAAGAACCTGCAGGACTCTGTGGCTCGAAGCAGCAAAGAGCAGCGGGTGCGAATGTGCAGAGCCTGGCTGTCGTGTATTACTATGTGATAGTGATACTAACCGTTCGTTTTGGTTTGTGATATCATGGTTACTGTGCGTATTACTAGGGCATTGCAGTTGGGAAGCCACTCAACGGGACCACTGAGAGAAGGCGAACAGCGCAGCAGGCACAGTCCCACGAAAGCCAGGTGACAAAGCAGATCATGGAAAACTTTGAGCGCAAAAAGGCAGAGCTCCTGTTTGAGAATGAAGCGTTGGTCAGCAGCTACGAAGGACTGCAGCGACAGCTGGAGCTACTGACGTCTCAGTACAGGAAAGCAGCGCACCTATTCCTCACAAAGTACGTTTGCTACTGTTCGTGGTCTCTTTGGTGATTCTGATTCAATTCACTCACGCTTTATAAATGAAACAGGAAAGGACCAGAAGGACAATCAGATGAGCTGCTCGAGCTGACGAGCGTCCCCATCGACGATTTTACCCCAACAGCCTTCAGCATGCCGTCCAAGCAACACCTGCCGCAGTATATTTCCAAGTCCATGGACGTTCTACAGGATAAAATCGGGCAGTTTGAAGTCGCGATGCGAGAAGATCTCGAGCAGGACGCGCTGGGCGATCGAGACGAAGCGATTGCAGTTCTTCAGAAGAAATTGGCAGAGGCACAGGAGATCATCGCGGAGCAAGATCAGCTCATCCAGGCATCACTGATAATCCAGCCTGTTGGCTCGGTTACGAGTGAGCGCGATCGACGAAAGCTCCATATAACAAGTGAGCAAGAGCAGAAAAGTGGGTTCGCTGTCAATCGAAATCGACACACCAACAAGCAGGACCGTCGAGCCACTGGTGTCGTTGACTCCGACATCGCGAGACTGCGAGAGCAAGAAGAGGATCTGGCGATGCAGACGCGCGAGCTGGAGCTGAAGCAGAAACACGTGGACCAAGAGCGACAGCTTTTACGCGAGCAGGCGATGAAACTGGACCACGATCGTCTTGAATTCGAGGTACGCAATGAAACCTATGTGCTGGTCAAATGCTTGGGGGAATATCTCATTGTGTGTTTTTCTATTGATGTGGACGGTTAGATTGAAAAGCAAGAGCTGATACTTCGACCGAACCGCGATTGGGGGCCATCTGCGGCAGTTGATGAGGATTACGCGATGGCAGAGTCTGTAAGAACTCCAACAAGACAACAACAAAAGCGACGAGCGACCTCGGCGGATTTCGATGTCCACATGGAGTCGCCCTTCCAAGTTCCCGTCCCAGGTGCGCTTGCTGGTCTTGTCGACAAGTCGACAATGTGCGACCATCAATAGTAGCTCTGTGTGACTAACTGCGTCGTCGTGTCATTTTTTCTTGCTGGAATCATCATTTGCCCAACTGAACAGCCACGCCAAAGACCGCCGCGCTTCTCAAGAAGATCGGGATCATCCCGTTTGATGGATTCCCGAGTTCCTGAGCGACAACTACACTGTAGATCATCTGGAACTCGCCTTTCCTGCACCACACGACGCGCCAAGGGAGTGGTGGTGGATCCCAGGTGCACGTATTATACAAGCCCTGCGGATAACAGAGCTAACCCGCACGTGTTACCGGAAACGGCATTCAGGAGCGGAGACCAGCTCACTCAACGACGCGCTGAAGCCTCGAAATGCCAAGAGCACTTCCTTGTGTGAAGAAAGTTCAGGAACCTTCAACATGTCAACGATGGTGAATGCTTATGTACCCACCCACAAACATTCATAAAGAGGTATTACCTTTGATAAAAAGGATTAAAGAGTCTGAACAGAGACTGCAACAACCCGACTCTATTTTTGAAGTGATAGTACTTATTCGAAATAAAAAGGTTTTAAATCCCAAGCGGGTCGTGCGTGCTGGCTGGAAAACTGAATTTTGCAATCTGCAAGGGCACAACAAACAGCAGGGCGCAACAAACACCCTCAACGAATTCTGCGGTGATTGTGCGCTTCTGGGGCTGTTAAAACTTGCTCCAGAGGAACATGCGGTTATTGTTTACGACCGGAACATGAATGTGATGCCGGTGCTCGCGGTCCGTTGTCCATCCAGACTGAGAGCGCGCGAGAGAGAGAGTGGGAGGTTTGCTTTCGTTGTCAGTCCGCTGCCAGCATTAGGAAATAAAACGTCCGCACGAAAAGATCCCCCTCTGGATTTAACTAATTTCCTAATTTCCCGCATTTTCTTTTCATCCAATAATTTGGCTCCAAATTCCATCTACCTCTCTCTTATTCGTTACAACAAACACATGTGCTTTATTTCCACCAATCAAATGCCAAATAGATGTCACCCGTCCTAATTTCCCGCCTTCCTCCCCGGTAACTTGCTCTCTATGGCGTTCGAAAATTGGTTCAGTGTGAGAAAGCAAACCCAAGAGCTACGCTACGCGGAAGGGAGGACCGACGCGTGCGTGAACCAACGCGTGGCTCTCTCTCTCTCCATCTCTCTCCATCTCTCTCTCTCCATCTCTCTGCGGACGGACGTCTGTCGACGGCGGCTCCTGTGCACCACATCCCTCTTCTCCGTCGCCATGTCGGACGACGTGCTCTGCGTGCGCTACGGCCACAAGATCCGCCTGGCGGCCGCGTCGGCATACGCTTCAAGCAGCAACAACAGTGCGAGTGCGGGCGAGCTGCTGGGCATCGGCTACTACGAGAAAAACGGGCGCCACGGCATCCTGAGCTGCGTGCCGCCGCTCGGCGAGAAGCTCGACCACCTCTTCAACGAAGACGAGTACCTCGTGCTCGACCCGTCCGATCAGCGCGACATCGGCGAGGTCGTCGAGTTTGGCTACCCTGTCGTGCTTGTGAACCAGCATGGCATGGTCTGGAACAACAAGACTGGCGGCATCACGGGCTACGTGGGGCCGCGGCCGCGCAACATCCCGGGCGAGATGTTCGTGTCGTTCCGCAAATTGCCAGCGACTAGTGGCGCCACAGCGGCAGGAGCCCCAGCGAAAGAAAAGGTGGAGAGCAAGACCGCGTCGGCGCCTGCGGTGATGCTTTCCGCGTCATCTTCAAACGTGTCGAGTGCATCGACTGCGAGTGCGTCGTCGGCGAGTAATGCCGGATCGAATCCGCAGTCCACTGCGCCATCGAGTGCGTCGCTTGGTCAGGGAGGTGAAGCGTCGCAAGGACCGCTGCGCTACGGCGACCGCAACGTCGTGATCACTGTCGTGGAGTCCAATCGCCACTCGCAGATGTTCAACAAGCGCCTGAGCAACTTCAAGAAGCCCACGAGCCGCATCGTCGGTGGGTACATTTGCTGCGACGGAAAAGGCCACGAGCTCAAGTTCACGATCTGCCCCGCAAAGCCCCGCGTGGAGCAGATTTCGATGATGAACAAGATCATCACGTCCTACAACTACGGCCAGAAGATCGCGCTCCCGCTCGCGCTCCTGGAGAACAGTATCGACAAAGCGCGATTAAAGAGCGGCACGAGCAGCGCCCTCCATCAAGCGGAGATCGTCTTCAAGCTCTCGAACCAGGCAACGGCGGTATTGCCTGGTCTGCTTCTGCAGGAGAAGCTGCTCGCGCACGCGGTCGTCGACTACGACGAAGCCACATCGCAGGAGAAAGAGTCGATTTTCGTATTGCCGTTGCGCAGTGGACCCGGGGAGCTCGTGCTCAAGCTGATCGGCGTTGCGCCAAGGAAAGCGATGGGCAAAATCGCCGCCTGCGCTACGGAGCCGACCAATGGCAGTGGTAGTAGTAGCAGCAGTAGTAGTAGCAGTGCAGCGGCGTTCACAAATATCCCCAAGCTGTCGCTGTTTTACAAGCTCGTGGACGTGCTGCGCATGGTGCCCGTGCCTGTGTTTGCGCTGCTGTATGCGATCCTGACGCATTTCCTATGGAGCTCGCTGAGTTTGATGGAGGACGGGCTCAAGCGCGAGCTTGTGGTGCTGGTACTGGTCGCGTTTCCTGCCTTTTACGTCGCTGTGAAGGTGGACCACCCGTTCTCGTCCTTTTTCGAGCCGCCGAGTAGTGTGGAGCAGCACCAGCGCGAAGTGGAGCTGCCGACGAACGCGACACTCAAGCTGATCGTGATGGAGTACCGCTTCACGCTCTCGTCTTCATCTTCTGCAAGTGGTATTCCAGTGTCTGCGATCAATGGCTTTGCGAGTAGCAGCCCAGCTGCTGCGGCTGTGAACGGTGGCGCGGTGGTGACGACGTCTACTGAATTGACGGTGGCAACTGTGCCAAAGCGCTTTGTGCTCGCCGAAAAAGGCGACGAAGTGAAAGCGCTCGCTCGGTACAAGGAGACACTGGCGTGGCGCCGCGACGAGCAGCTGAGCGAGATCCTGTCGCAGCCGAGCCCGGCGTTCAAGACGATCAAGGAGAACTACCCGCACTACTACCACAAGTGCGGCAAGAACGGTGAGCCCGTGTACTATGAGAAACCCGGCAAGATCAACCTCAAGGCCCTCAAAGGCGCGGGGCTGAACCTGGACGACCTCATGCACAACTACATGATGGTGACCGAGTTCCTCTGGCAGGTGATCGAGGCGGACGACAACAAGAAGTGCATCTCGGTCATCGACGTCGAGGGCATCGGCATCTCGGACTTCCGCGGCGAAGCGGTCGAGTACGTGAAGAAAGCGGCCGCGGTCTCAGGCAAGCACTACCCGGAGCGGTGCGCGTACATCTTCGTGATCAACATCCCGTCGTGGTTCAACGTGGTCTGGAACGTGGTGAAGAACATGATCGACGAGGTGACGCGCGAGAAGGTGGTGATGGTGCGCGGCAAGAAGAACATCCTGGAGGCGCTCAAGGAGCGCATCCCGCTTGAGAATATTCCCGAGGAGTACGGCGGGCTGAGCGAAGGCTCGTCCCCCGAAGAGACCATGCTGCACGACCTCATGGCGTTCCTGAACAAGGACGCGGACGCGCCGGCGACCAACCCGATCGAGCCCATTCTCAAGAAGAACCGCAGCCAGCAGCAGCAGCCAGCCTCACTCGTGAATTAAGAAGAGTATATTCAGTCAGTCAGTTTGATTCGGTCATTTCGTCATCCGTCTCGTCATGAAGCTCAGTAAATTTAAAAAAAGGCAGCAATATAAATGCAAAAAGACTTAACAATCCCGAAACTTTGCGCTCTCGACCTCTCACTACTGGACAATGTCTTCCCAGCGGCCAAGGAACTTGAGAAACGCGAGCTTGTGCTCAACACCGAGTCCGCTCTGTGGCGGACCAAAGAGCACGCATGCCATGACCGGATTGTTCCGGTCGTCCCCCACTCCGCGGCAGTAGCAGACCCCGTAGCCTGGGATGTCGACCAGGATCCGCGTGTTCGCATGGCCCAAGTCATTTTCAACGCGGATGTTGCGGTCGAACGGTTTGCCCAAAGTACCCCCCGAGACCCACTCAACTGGACGGTTCCCCACCACGCGCCAGTAGCGTCCGTCGCGGTACCACCCGCGTCTGAAGCCACCGGTGATGTTCTCTTGCGTGTCTTTGTAGCCCAAGTCTCTGATCGCGGCCTCGTTCGTCTCCAGGCGCGTTGGGTACAGGCGCAGCAGCGCAACGGGGAACTCGCGTCCTGGTCCGGGAAGCTCGTGGATCACGTGCAGATCTACCATGAGCCTCGCGCCGCGGCGAAGCACTTGGTGGACACTCTCGCACTGCACGTAGAGGTCGAACTTCGATCGGAACGACGGGAATCGCGCGAAGTATTCGAGCGCTTTGCCAGTCCAGACCACGTTGCTGGCTTCGTTGCTTGAGCTGTTCACAGCCACGGCATAGACCTTTCGAGCTGGGTCGATGGTGCTGGGGGCCACTTGGTCGGCCATGCAGCGCACGAACACACCGTGGAGCGCCGCGTAGTGGATGTCGTTGCGACGCAGGGCGGCTCCGACACTCGGGCCACTGTGTTCGCAGACCTCAAACCGTCCGTTCGCATGCTCCATCCTCTGCGACGCGTCGTCTCCTTGGCCGTCATCGTACTCTTTCGTGTAGAGCACGCACGAATCCACGTCCACGAGCAGGTCGGGCGTCTGCGCCATCAGGAACACAGAGTAGCCCAGCTCGTTCATCATCTGCGGGCTCGCGTAGCTGCCCACGAGCAGCTTGGCGTCCTCTCCAAAGTAGAATTCCTTCTTAGAGGTGTTGCGGCAAACGATGACCTCGCTCGCATCGACAGCGAGGTGGTCTTTCGAGTACTCGACTGCCGAGTAATCGCCAAAGACAAGCTCGGTCGAGTGCGTCTCGATGAACACGCGGCCCTTGATGAAGCGCTTCATGCTCGCAGCGAGCAAACTCTCGACCGACTGCTTCTCCGCCGTCGGGGGTCCGATTTGCGTGAACATGTCGCCCTGCTGCGGCTTTAGGCGTCGCACGCCCACTTTCCCGTAGCTCTCGATGATCACGCGCGTGGTCTTGGCACAAACTCTGTGCGTCAGGCCCGCACACTGGACAAACACGTTAAACTTCCCAAACGCCGCGCTGGGGCTCACTGCTTTCTCGTCGCCCTGCACTTCAGCAAAGGAGCCTTGGCACAGCGCGAGCGTCGACAGATCCTGGTAGATGACCGTCGAGAGCGGCCTCAGACCGCTCTCGCGCTTGAAGATCTGGCGATACACTTGCGCGGGGGCGCTGCTGAAGTGCCACCCAGCGCGGGCCAGCGCCGTGGGTAGAAACAGCACGCGCTCGCTGTCCAGCTCTTGGGTGATATCGATGACGCGATAGTTTTCGCGACGCAGCGCGCGCACTTGCGCTTGGAGCGCCATCGCTTAGCTGCTGGACTCTCTTCTCTTCTGGTTGTGTCGGATGGCATTTTCATGATGGAGCAGGTCATGGAAATGAGATGCACAATAAAAAATCAGAGTTGGCTCGAATGTTGTCTGAATGTGACGCGTGGACCAGTAAAATGCGGAACACAAGAGTTTGTTTAAGTACAGATGTCACTCCCAATAAGTTACACTGCCAAAAATTCATACCCTTTCCAAAACGATAGAATGTGTAAAGCCATCATTCTTATTTGCAAAATTTTCGCGCATTTTCAGCAGTCACAACAAAAGCGAACTAAAAAGCA
>JAASGK010000804.1:0-16021 GCA_023334195.1 Globisporangium emineosum
AGCAAAAACACGTCACAGCTGATCAGTGCTGTGATTGAATAAGCATATCCAAACAGCGTGGCTCAACTCGTAAAACTCATGGCACGGCGCGTCGAAACGTGTCCGAAAAAAAGTGGATTTAAAGACTTGGCCATCAGTGTAAGCTACATTTACGGCAGATGAATCGTGCACTGTGTACTGAAATCTTCACATTATCGCTTCACCGCTCCTGCGTGAACAACTTTTTCCTCGTCTATCATCTTCCGCACACTCGCTTTGCAAGCTGGGAGAACACGCACGACGCAGCCCAGAAGAGGAGCGCCACGGTCATTTACCAGCTGCATTCGCTGCGATGACCGCTGCAACACGCGTTCCCTCGAAAGCACTTACGCTGCGACTCGGACGCGATTGTGAGAGAGCGATGCGTGGGGTTGTACAAGTTTGTGCGCTGCTTGCTCGCTGTGTACGCGGACATTTACGTCCACTTGTACGAGAAGAAGAAAGAAGCAGAGCTCAAGACTGGGCTTGAGCTGGGGTTGAAACTGAATCGTGTTTGCTGGACGGGGGCGATCGCGACGCTTCTCTCGGTACAAGATTCTCTGGGGCATCTACCTCAACTGTTTCCTCAACTGTCTTTTACCTAAACTTTTATCTTTAAAAAAGATCGACTCTGATTTGCAACTGACTTGGACATCTTCAGCTTCACAGTTCTCACTCACGCACGCCTTGGATAGGATGTTAAGTCGACTTCTACACAGAGTCCCCACCACGCGGCTGCTGCGGAAAGTTCGGCGACGCGTTACTCGCGCCGGAGCTCTGCTGTTGATAGGCAGGATACTGGTAGTATCCGTAAGCAGATTGCTGCTGTTGCGGTGGTTGCTGTGGTTGCTGGGGCTGGTTGTAAAAGTTACCAAACTGCGGCGCTGACGACTGGGACGACGAAGCGTATCCTCCATACGCTGCCTGCTGTGGAGCAGGAGGCGCTGACGCGTAAGCATTCGAGTTCGTCTGCTCATACGCTGCGTACGGATGCGTGTATCCATACTGTCCCTGTCCATTCTGCTGTTGCTGCTGACCCTGCTGGCGAACGATGCTGTTATAACTCGGTGGCGCTTGCTGCTGCTGCGGTGGGGACGGATAGAACTGCGGGGCGCTTCCAGCCAACTGTCGCGCGTACGCTTCGTCGTTGCCTTGGTTGAAAGCTGGCGGCTGACTCGACGCGGCCGCATCTCGCATTTGCATGTTTGCCATCATTTGCTGCGCCAGCGCGGCGTCACTCGCTTCATTTCGCTTCATCTCGTCGTCGGACGCGATGTTCAGCTCCAGCTCGCGCTTCTCAATCGCTCGAGCAGTGCACCGGTCGGTCACAGTCTGGTTGAGCTGGTCGACGCGTGCTTGCAGATCTTCGTAAAACTTGTGGCCTGCTTTCACGTTCGACTCGAGCTGCTCGAAAACATCGACCGCATCGCTGAGCAGCTGGAGAAACGCCTGTCGATCCTGAATCACCGAGTCGCTCGCTTTCTTCGCATCAAAGAGCGCGTTCGCGTCAACAATCTGCCCCAGCAGCGTCTGCTCTTCGGTACACACGGTCTCGACCTTTTCTGCAAAGTGCGTGCTGAAGAACTGCTTCTCAGCCGCAAGTGCAGCGTCCGTGTCCACTGCGTTCTTGTTTCCGTTCAGTAGGATCGGCAGAGCGTTGAATTTCTCGTACGACGAGCTAAAGTCTTTCACAACCTGGTCCTTCTCTTCGATCAGGTTGCCTAGTCGCAGGAGCAGCGTCGACAGCTCGCCTATTTCGTGGCCGCAGCTCGAATTCTCTTGCTGCAGGAGAGGCAGCTGCCGGTCGAGCGCAGCTTTCGATTGCGCCAGCATGGCCAGTTTGGCTGCGTTCGAGTGCAGCTTGGCTCGCACAATGTCGTCGGATTTCTTGGCTTCGTGGACCAGCTTGTAGCACCGATCAATGTCGGTCCGGAAGTTCTGGTTTAGCGTCGACGACGACGGTCGCGACCATCTCTTGTCGCCGTAGTTCTGTCGGCACACATTGTCTTCGATCTCTTCTTCGCCCAGCTGCGCTTCGATCGCGTGGAGTCTCTTTTCCGCGGCATCCGACGCGCTCTGGTTCTCCTTGAGCTTCTGCTGCAGGAAGAACGAGACCGTGTTGTTCTGCGCATCGCCCGTCTCCGCGAAATCCGCTCGCACAAAGATCTGGTTTGCTGTCTGGATGTGCTGGATGCGCTGCCAAATCGTCATGGGGATGCCATTGTCGCTCGTCTTCTCGAACGCCTCAATGGACGCCGGCAGCCCCAGCGAGTTGAGCTTGTTCTTGGCCACTTCATTGCTCTCCAAGACTTTCTCCGTCGTGGCGTACAGCAGCTGCTTGATCTCGTCCTTCACGTCAGCTGCTCGGCGCAGCACGCTTTTCGGAACAAACTGCTCAAAGAGGTCGCCTCCGTTGAGCTCCTGCGCGAACTCTTCGCTCGTCACAAGCAGTGGCCTGACCATGCTCGCCTTGCCAATCGCAGGAAGATCGGTGAACTTTGGCACGTTCTCCAAATACACGCTCGCGTTGTCCTTCTGTGCAGTCTGCAGGTGCTCACGAATGACTCGCTGCAGCGCCTTCACCGACTCGATCAGCGACGCTGGGAGCTTGTTTGTGGACGCTACTTTGATCCCTTCGTGGCACTCGTCTTCCGCTGCCTTAAGCCGCGCGATCTCTTCGCCGTAGCCCGTGCCTCGCGTGAGTGCGATCTCTTTCGACGCCTTCGCCTGCCAGTACTGTGTAGCCGCCTTCATGCAGCGCACTTGGAACAGCAGGTGAATCGACCACGTGCGGTCGATCGTGCCGCTCAAAGCCGACGAGTTGCAGAAATCCAGTGCGCTCATGTAGTACTCGAGCGCCTGGTGCGCCAATTTCGCCTTGATGGCGTCTTTCATCTGGTCCTTGATGGATTTCTCGTAAAAGCAGGCTTGCGCTTGCGCGAGCATGAGCAGATTGAGGAGCCCGAGGCCCTCGGCGCTCATGTCGGGCGTCCTCGCGCCAAGACACTGGTCCACCAGCTCGTCCTTCACGCGCGAAAACGCGCCAGCCGCGAGCATAAAGTGCTTGCACGCGGCTTTGAGCCCGTCTGCAGAGCTGCGGTCGGTCTGCACACCCATCTGGCTCTCTAGCGCGCCGTAATTGAACATCACTGCTGCCTGCTCGAAGCGGACGCTTGCCTGCGTAATCTTCTTGCGCGGACAGAACGAGTCGTTCCACGTGAACTGCAGGCGCAGCGCAGGCGCATTGGGGAGCGACCCCGCGCCCACACCACCAGGAACGCTGGCTTCGCATGGAAAGCGCGCGACAAAGCAGTCGAGCTGCGCATAGTAGCGCAGCAGCACGTGGCGCGAGATGGTCGACGGTGTGCGCACGAGGTCCACGTCGGTCTTGAGCTGGAAGAACTTGTCCACCGCCTCCTGCTGGTCCGGCGACAGCGCGCCTGCGACCACACCGGGTGGGGCAGCGGCCGAGTCCATTTCGGCCGCGTACTCGCGCAGGATGAACTCCTGCAGGGGCCGCCGCAGCGTCGGCAGCGGCGTGTCGCTCTGCTTGAAGCCGATGCCCAGCATTTGTGCTTCTTGTGCGAAAATGTGAGCTTCTTGTGAAGCTCGTGTTCTCTCCAAGATGGCAGCGAATTGGAATTGGGTGCAGAAATATACCCAGTGTCCAACAGGACACACCGAAGATTAGTATTCTAATCTTCTGTATTTACACAAATTTCATATTAGAAAACACCTGGTGACAATTTATTTCGATACCGGGTTTAAGGAAATCATAACGGATGGAAATATCCAAATACAATAACGGTCTTCTATTTATCAGTGTACCGGTATGTTATTCAAAATATATGAAGACTTGTATGAACGTAACGGTATAAACTGTTTATACCGGTAAATACCTGTAAAGGTCTTCTATTCGGAACAGGTCCTGGATTCGGGCATATCCATCAGCTTCCTCCACATTCAGGGCAACAAGTCTTGAAAGGTGCAAAATTTGAAATACAGTACTGGTATCTCGAACCGAATTGCCAAGTACCGGTTGCTACTGGGACTGAAGCACTTACACTGTTACCGAAAGTTCAAGTACTCTCTAATAAGTTTCCTGGCATGAGCATATATTATCCCTGTGTAGCAATGTGAAATCAAGAAGGATCTTAAGCATTCATTCTTGTACCGCAGCACACACACTCCCAATAAGAAGACATCATCAACCAAACGGTATACTACCGGTTTCAAATGCGGTGCCGCCTTAAAACCAGACCCGCTAAAATTATACCGAAATTACCGGTTTTCCAAATGATCCCCTCGACTGGGATGGGAGGTCAAAGTGTGACGTCCACTGCTCACACCGATTTATTTGTCTACACATCTCAAAACTACATGTACAAATATTATGAGCTGTCTTTTTCTGCGCACTACACAACCTGTCTTCACCCGCGCGATCGCAGATACAGTACGTGTGAAAACCCTTCCGTATAGGGTAAAGCACCTGCTGTGCGACTGCAGCACTCACAAAAACAAAAGTATACAACACAAACTGGCCGGATAAAGTATGAGACAGATAATTGTATGGCTCTGATTTCCAGTGGGCGTAAAGTTGAGAATAGTTTATTTAAGTCAAATGAATCGGTGTCTGCAGCCACTCTCGTTAAAGTGCGGGACAAAATTCGAGTAATCAGGAGATGATGGGCAGGCCACTTCAATGTGCGCACGAGTGATGGTGTGGGCTCTACAGTGCGGAGCCCTCGCAGGATGTGTGTACAAAGCAAAGTGGTGGGGGTCAGGATGTTCCCCGGTGTGCTTGCTGCCTGTTCGTCCCACTGAAAGGAATGATAGGCATAAAGAAATCTCCAACAAGGACCGATAGTTACAATGTAGCGCGCTTATAAGAGAACACATCCCAACGCAGCCCAACGCAGCCCAACGCAGCCCAACGCCGTTGAGAGGCTGGAGAGAGTTGAGCGTAATCGAACGAAGCGCCGTTTGCTCGCTCGTAATCTCTGCGCCGATTACGGCTGCGCGTCCAAAAAAATAACCTTCCGCCCCGAGCCAAAACGTGCGCATTCACACACAATCATAGCCAAACAGCCCTAGCCCTCTTTTGAACGATTGTGCCGCCGCTTCTGACTGTGGGACATCTCTCTTTGAGCAGCAAGCAGCACAATGCTCTCGGAACTGCCTCTCAGCCGATTTTGACAACCTTTGCCCAAGCAAACTCGGCTAAAAAGCCAAATGCATGCGACTTCAGATCCTGGATGACCATCGTCCCATGAGAGACTGGAAATGACAACGGGCGTGAACATTTAGGAATGCGCCAGACACGAGAGAACTTCAAATGACTTCGGTTGATTTTTTTGGGCACATGTTGACGCCTGCATCGATCTCAGCAGAAACATCATAATCACCACAGCACAAGCTTCGCTTCGCTTCGCATTTACTTCGTTGCGTTTCTATCGCTTGCTCATGCACACGGCAGCTTCCACCCACCACTTTCTGTTTGAGCGTGCTCTCGCAGAAAACCAATCTTGCTGCACAGCGCGGGTTCCGACCACCTTTGCGCCTAACGCCGCAGCAGCACAGAGCCAGCCATCGCTGGATGAAAAGTGCTTTTTCGGACGGATTTGGGCGGCACCACCACTTCAAACAGTGCACATGAAAAAGCTCTGAAAGCAACCCAGGTTGAACCGCGCTCCCCTACCCGCCTGCTCTCCTGGGTTCATGTCACAGGGGTTGGCTGGACAGGCAGCGAGATTGATCGCGCGCGCTTGTGTACCGTAACCGCCGAGTTCGGTACCGCTCTCGATGATGCGTCTCACAGAGTCAGAGCGTCCAGCTGGCGGTACGGCACACTCAGTTTGAATGTTGACCTGTAAAATTTGCAAAACACGGTGAAATTTGAGTAAATTGAATTAAAATCGGACACATTGTTTAGCCTGGTTTCGAAATTCAATAGTGTTTCCTCCAAATCAGGACGGGTTTTGGAAACAGCTCAAATCTTTTCGCTGATCACGGCCTGATATGTTTCCTGTCCCAGCTTTGCACGCTTTACTCGATCACAACAGACAGCGCCACGGTTGATGAGTGGCGCGTCGCCCGACGAAATCGTCTTGGAAAATGTATGGCGGCCGGTCGGACACCTCGCAGGGTGTACCGCAATCAACTGCCGTTGCTGGGTGAAGCAACGCACGCGCGGGGCCATGGCGAAATCAAACTGCACGGTACACGGCAAAAGGGAACGCCACCAGGCAAGCACTTGCTTGTTCATTTGAAGAAAAGGGCGGTTGATGTGGAGAAAATTCGCCCCGCAATCACGATTGCTGCCTGCTGGCGCGCAATCCATGGAGTGTTGGGACGGTTCTTGGGCGACTGTGGTGCCGCTGAGAAAGAGCGGCGGGTGGTGTCTCTCCAGCCATCTGCTGCTGTTGCTTGCATCCCCCAGCCAGCACCGCCGCTGCGTTCAGTGGAGTGAGTGGACGAGAGTGAAACAGACTTGCGCTGCTTTGTTTCGTCTCCATTCGCAGTCAGTCGAATAAATGATCAACGCGCCTGCTCCGTATTTCTATCAGCGTCGCCGCCTCAGCACCCAGCAGCAGCCGAGGCAGCATGCATGGACAACGCGGGACCACCAACCCAGCCCAAGCACGAGGAGGGGTGTCTCATACGGACTGGCGCGCTCATTCCGCGCGAGGTTTGCGCCGCCCAGATTCCTGTTGTTGCTGGCTGGCTGGCTGGGTTGCAGATTGATGATGCTGCTTTTTGGGCTCGCGAGGGCGGTGGTGCGGATAATCATCCGCTTGTGCTTATTCGCCGCCAGCCCGGCTGAAACAACAAAGCCATCATCGCGAACCCTTCCCCCTCCTCTGATTCTGCGATCCAGTCGCGTCTGAATGCTTGCGCCATATCAGTTTAGAGAGGAATCCTACCGCTTGGCGTAAACAAAGCACCTCTGTTTTCGCCACTGGGCAAACACTCAGCACGAACCGCGGGCTTTCACCCATCAGGCGCACCACTCCGTTCGCCGCGAAGTGGCCGTAAGCAACCGTAAGTAAGAGGAAAATGGCTCATCGAACTTTCATTTTAGAATTTCCCCCCTCACAAGCAGGAGTCCGTCCCACCACGTACACATACACAATCTGAGCGACTCCACCATGGCCACCTCGACCTTTCTCGGCAGATCCTCGGCGTACATAATGCCTCGCAACGACCACCACCACCTCCGCCATATGGGCTACAGCCCCTCAAGCAGCAACGCCTACAACAACCAGGTTGAGCCTCAAGCGCTCTACCCGACGTACAGCATGAAGCAGGAGCACGCGGCGTTCGTGGTGCCTGCTCCAATCTCGGCGTCCAAGCTGCCGTCGCTGGAAGGACTCCTGAAGAAGATGCAGGACGACCCAGCGAGCCCACAACGCAGTGCGTACTCCCCACAGACGGACTACTCGGCGCGCGCGCAGGAGCAGCGCCTCAGCCCAGCCGGACGTGAAATGAACCAGATGCCGTCACTGCGCACAATCATCAGCCCGACCATCAAGAGCGTGTCGGCTCCAACGTACAATGGCTTCCAGCACGACCACAGTGCGTTCCCTCACATCGCCCAGCAGCAGATGTCCTTCCCATCGAGAAAGCGTTCGTGGATCGAAGCGACCCAGTCGGTAGCGGCCTTTTACCCAGCGAAGGAGCGCGCTGTGTCTCCGGTGCTGTCGGTCGGCTCGTCGAACTCAGTGGGTCCTCACCGCAGCCGCGCGTCCAAGTACTGTAAGATTGAAGGCTGCGAGCGCGTCTCCCAGCGCAACAACCTGTGCCACAGTCACGGCGGCAAGCGTCTCTGTAAGGAGGATGGCTGCTCGTCCAAGGACCGCGGCAACGGCTACTGTATCAAGCACGGCGGCGGCAAGATCTGCTCCATGGACGACTGCGAGAAGAAGGCGCGCCGCAAGGGGCTCTGCACACAGCACTTTCGTGTCTGCGACGAGGGCTCAGACAGCATGAGCTCTCTGCACTACGCCAGCCACGCCATGAACTCTATTTAATGATGGAAGTACGAGCAAAAGTAGGAAATTAAGTAGCTTATAGTGATTGTAACTTATATCTAAAGACGCCAACGCGCGTCCCATTCCACTCCCAATATCGCTTGCTTTCCATTTCGTTCATTCATTCGTACGTCATTTCTCAAAGCTGACCCATGCGGTGGATTGAACTTGCAGTGCAGTGTGCTCTCCTTGTGTGCGGCACCTCCGACGTCAGTCGTGTGTGTATACAGTTCTGTACCGAAAATGCCATACAAACGTTAAAGTTATTTCAGGGTAGGGGCGGCTTTCCGGGTGTGTGTGGTGCTGTGCAGCTCCGTTCTTTTCTTTGAAGCCGGTGAGCGTTAGACGCCGACCGCTTTCGTTCTTGTCGCCCACACATTTCGAGTGGATTTGCTTTGTCCTGACCCTATTCCTTTTCATAGAGCTACATGTAATGCACACGCACACTCTCCAGCATGTCCACCAACGCATTCATTCGTCAGAGAGTATACCCAAATGAAACGCCACGAAGGAAGAAGCGGTGGACCGGATCTCCTCCCAAGTCAGCTACTCACATTCGCTGGCGGTGTGGTGGGAAAAAACAATCAGCGCCACAAGATCACTCCACAGTTTCCTTCGTCACCAGTTTTGTTCTTCGCAGTGCTTTGCAAACCACAGAGAGGGTTGAGAGCGGAGCTGCTGCTCGGGTCGTGTGCATTTCGGTATCCCTCATCCCATTTGTTCTGGATCGATAAGCGTCATCTTTTCAACCTCGAAAAATATTTCCGGATCACGACTACCGGTAATCGAGTTTTTCAAAAAATCCTGGATCACGACTGGACATCAATTCATCGATATTACCGGTATATATACCAGTAAACGAGAGTGAATGCTGATTATGGACCAGAAATGATTGTGAAAAACAAAGCGCAAACACCTGTTGGTTGTTGCACTTGTTTTCATAAGTAACGCATATACCCGAATACAATCCGATCTTCTATTTATTAGTACCAGCTCGGACCATCGAAGTACCACTAATTATCGGTAGACTACCGGTATGATTTTCAAAGTATATGAATATTTGTAAGGGCGTACCGGTGTAAACAGGTTATACAGGAAAATATCGGTATAGGTCTTCTATTCGGGACAGGTTCTGTATTCGGGTATACTAGTATCCGTTAATACTAACGTTAGAAACAACATTTCAGAATACCGGTAAAACCGGTCTTCTATTTATTAGTGTACTCTCATGTTGTGCTTTGAAAGGCTCTATTTTAGACTTCTAAAAACGAGTTAAGAAGAAGCTGAAACTCAGTTTTAGTTGGTACAGTCTCCTCTAATTAAGACTTGGGTGATCCTAACGGATTTTCCCGAATACAGGTCCACATCGAATAGAGTTACGCTCCCGATAATACCGGTAATAACCGGTTTAGAAGGTATATATCGGTTCCGTTCATATATATTTCAAGGGAAAATTCCAAAAGGTGACTCAAAGTGTTTTAAACACATCACCGGAGTGGGAAAAATACAGAAGTCTAGTGACACAGTCTCTTTGCATTGAAGCGCAAACAAACTTCAAAAATAGAATGAGTGCATCTCTTTTTTGCCTCTGGAAGCTTCTGGGATATCAGGTTCGTTCGCAAATCAGTGCATTTCTGAAGCTGGCGGTTATGGAGACAACTCAGCGTGTGCGCGACCTCCGAGCGAGGAGTTGGATGAACAGCAAAGAGCTGACCGCCGCTGTCCAAGACGCAGCTCTTCAGCAAGGAAAGCGAGCTGTCGTGAAGACAAAAGGCGGCACATTCAGGAAGTATGTGTGCACGAGCTCGACATGCTCCTGGTTTGTCAACGCTTCTCTTATTCACCACAAGCAGAAGAAACCATCCTGGCACGTGACAAACTCCAGCATGGAGCACATCAACTGTACTGGAGTTCCAAGACCAACCCAGCGTCGGGTCATGGCAAGCGCGGTAATGCGGTTGTCAGTCGCTGTCGACAATTCGGCGTCAGTCCCGTCACTCTCCGACCAGCTGAAGTTGCAAGCGGGATTCCAGTGCAAGCCCTCGCTGGCGAGCCGGCTGAAGGAGCAAATCCTCGAAGGAACGTTTGCTGAAGACAGCGCATCCACCCAGGAGCTACCGAGCTATCTGAACGAGCTGAGCAGAATCAACAGCAACCTGCACACCGAAATACAGCGCGACGTTGGCGGGCGATTCGATAAAGCGATCATCGTGCTCAACTCCAAGATGTTCACCAACGGATAACAAATTTTCGGTGTGGATGTTGCTCACATGAAGCGCCGGAACTACAACGGCATTCAACTGGTTCTCGTGGTGAGAGACGGGAACATGGAAAACAAGATCGCTTCGGTTGCTCTGGTTCCAGTGGAGAACGCCGAGAACTACAAATGGTTCTTCGGCATTCTTCTCTCCAGAGGTTACCCCCTGTCGACGATTCCGGTGTTCAGTGACCGCCACACCGGCATTCTGGCTACCGCAGAGGCATTGACCATTCGCGTGTTTTTTGCACTCGTTACATCATCGGTACGGCTGATCCGCTCGTGTTCAGTGGGATTGCATGGATACTAACGCTTTGCTTGATGAAGCCAAGAAACGTAAGAGCAGACAAAGCCATCAGGTTTCAAGTGTCCCAAGAAGCATTTGTGTGGGGGACACGGGCGTCAGTAACCAAGGTTGGATACGACAAGTGCCTCGACATGCTCGAAGGTGTCAACATCAATGCGAGCCGGTATCTGAAGGCACTCAACCCAGCGCAGTGGGCTCTCCATCCCCACCACACATCCACACCACTGTACGGCTGGAGAACAACAAACTTCGTCGAGAGCGAACAGGTTCGATCGCTGCGACTCAAGCCGCGGAAAACGCTCCCTTACGAGTACTTTCGAGCCTACAGCAAAATCCTGATGAGCGAATGCTTCGAGCGCATTAGCCAAGCAGACGAATGGGCAAGGAGCGGTCGAGTCGTGACACCAAGAGCAGACGCGAAGCGGCAGCAAGAGCTGAAGAGAATCCCAGACTACGAAGTCGCTTTTTCGTCTGCCAGCATTTGCTACGTCTCGCATCGATCCTCCCCGCTCGAGACTAACCTCGAGGCTCACTTGGCACCACCGTTTTGTCCGTGCCTCACATGGGCGCAATTCGGCTTGCCATGCCAACACTTGCTAGCAGTACTGGACGCAACCGACGGCACGGAGAGAGCAGTGGGGCTGTTCAGCAAGTGCTACACAACGGCAGCTCACTCAGAGAATCTCAATCCGATTCGCCTGCTATCAGATAACCTGCTTGTCCGAGACGGACAACTGCTTCCAACTCCGTACATCAATCAAGTAGGACGCCCAAGAAAGCGCCGGTTCAGGTCGAGAGGAGAGAAGAGAACAAGAGCTGTCTACCGATGCAAGAAGTGCGGTGTCAGGGGTGGTCACACCAAAGCCACATGCAGACACAAGTAGCCGCAGCAAAAATCCGAATGAACACGCTCCATGTTTGCACGAAGTGAAAACTCTGCGATGTGACTTGCATCTGTGCGCCTAGGCCTGGTGCGGTTGTAGATTGGAGATGTCATGGACATCGAATCTTTCCCGGATGGAGGTCCTACCATTTGGACTCAGCGCACTGGCGGCAAGCCTGACTCACATTTCACACGGTACGGTCGCTTTCGTATTTCTATGTTGTGTAGAAGGATTCAAACTGTAATTATGGTGTTGGATGGGATCGAACCACCGACCTCCCGTATTTCAAACGGGCACTCTACCACTGAGCTACAACAGCGTTGTGCTAAATTTGAGTGAATGCATTCTATTTTAACAATTCAGACTGTGTCACTAGAATCTGTATTTGTCATACTCCGGTGATGTGTTTAAAACACTTTGAGTCACCTTTTGGTGAAATTTTACATTCTAAGTCACTTTTTGGAATTTCCCATATTTCAAATAAACCCTCTGGGTAACCGGTACATCACCGATATTTTGTATTTCACCTTTTTTGGCGGATGGGATTCTATTTCCACCATTTTCATTTCCACCTTTTATTAAAGGAACACCTCTTATAAAGGTTAAATATAGATAGCATTCCCACACTTTGATAACTCGTTGAATCACAGCAAGTCTCTTCTTCTGAGTTGTTGGTTTGTCAATGCGCTCTCCTAACATCCGCTCAGCCCTCAGCTTTTTCTTGAGAGGACCTACAACTCCAACATCAAGCGGTTGACACATTAATGTGGAGTTAGGAGGCAGCATGCACAGCTGCGAGAAAAGCTCACCACTTACAACATCGCACGACTCGATCGACACGTGGGAGTCAAGATTGTCGACCATCAGTCTAACGGGGCTCAATTAGCTTACGCTGTTAAGTAGAGGAAGCGCCGGTCTCAGTTGAAAGCCGAGACGATCTGTTACATTAGACGTAAAATCAAGTCTGATGTATTTTTATAAAACCTCGGCCCAAAGACCAACCGGCCAAGGAACACGAAAGAACGCGAAGAACAATCTTGACGTGTCGGCATTTCATTGGTTGAAACTCACACATTTCAGCCAATAAGAAACCAACACGTTACCAACACGTCTAACCGGTGACCTACCAATAACTACCAACCAGGTGAGGGGCTGACCCTGCCACAATCAGCACACTGGAATATTCGATCTCGGGCGCCAGTACTGCACGCTGGTCCATCCAGGTGTTCTGTTGAATGGTGTAGAAATGTTCTATGGATCAAAAACGTAAATAGTCTAATGAACCACTTGCCACACACGAAATGAACCCCTCAAACAATCAAATCTGTGCCTTGTGGATATTGCGGGGCTCTCTTTTGCGGATCGAGCCATTATCTGATCCTTTAAGGATAAAGAGAATTGGGAGCTCCTTGCAACAAACATACAAAAACGATGTGTTAGAAGGAGCATGAAAGGTAGAAACTATAGAAGCACAAAGACGTACCATCAGCTCTAATAGCGAGCATTGCTGTCATGCGTGCTGAGTGCGGGTGCGTGTTGGCGACTCGGGCGGACTCGCCCGAACAGCAAGTGTCTAGGAGGGAGGGATGTCAAAATACACTCCCGTTTCGTTGACACTGATAATGTCGCGCGCGCTGACGGACACATTGTCAGTCCAAAACGCTTCGCTGAAGGAGTCGCGTACCGCTTCGAGAGCGCGGATCTTTTCCTAAAAATACACGCACGTGTTGTTAGCTCAAATGTGTGTAGGTACGCAGCAAAATAAACAAAAAACAAGTACGCACCGAGCCAAGGGTGAGTGCGCGCTGCGAGTATCCATGCCACTTCGCAAAATGGCGCAATAGCATCAAAATTGAGCCGAACGTAGCCTCCGGTGACTTCTTTGTAGCAATGTACTCGAGAGAAGCCATGCGCAGTAGTTCGCCTTGATGAGCTGCGGCACAGACCTCGTTGACAGAACCTGAAATGGATAGGTAGCCACACAGACCAATTAGCGATCAATACATATACAAAACAATAGACACACATTGTACACAAACTTGTACGCCGTCATTCCGTAAACCGTTGATCAATTTGACGAGCGTTGCCTCGACCTCACGAGAGAGAATTCGCCGATCTCTGCCGAACGAGAGCGTCGCTGATAAGCGAACAGACGACGAGCAGCACGCTCCTCGATGTGGCGGTGATTTGCATTCCACTTGTGATGAGATTTCGCTTGCTCGAGCGAGGAGAGTCGGTAACACCACGAACAAAGGGCGCTATCGTAGCGCCAATACAATCGCTCGTCCTCAGGAAATTGATCACCTCAAGCTTGAAGCTGTACGTGTATGAGTCACGCGTGAACGTCTTCTCGCGTCTACCTCCCACGTGGGCACGTGGGCAACCAACGCGAATGTCAGGCGGGAGGGTAGCTATTGGACTGTCTGTGGGCTGGGTTGCCAACTTCGCTTCCGTCGGAGTGATTGATTGGATCACGTGCGGGAGCGCCATCACCACCTCTGACGCTGCATTCCCGCCAAAGCGGAACTCGCGCCACCGCAGCACTCACCACGGCGAGCCGCCATCCGCGTGGCTGATGAGCTCATTCCTAAATTCGCCTCGTCGCCTCTCAATGGGTCGCAGAACAGCAAGCTCTCTACAGATGGGCAACCTCACAAACCAGCAAAAGCCCGATATTTGCAAGCTCGCGGCGGCAGATCCATCAAAATCCCAGCGCAAGCTGTGCGTGTGGGCGGAGAAGGAATTCAATCTCGCCAAGTCACCGTGCCAAGCAACCACCTCGGACGCTTTGAAGAAGAGAAAGTTACTGGAGGGGATGAAACCGGCTGAGCGCGCCTGCAAGCGAACTCGTGTTCTGTAGTACCCAGAGCTGGATCGAGCCCTTGCAAACTGGGTTCTCCACTGCGTACAAACCGCTCTCCGCGTTACCAGCGACCTAATCAAGTTGAAGGTAGATCGGTTCACAAAGCTCCTAGGAATCGAAGACGCGTGCAGCTTGAGTCACTCCAACGGGTGGTTATGTGTGCTCAAAGAGCGTCATGGCTTCCAGAGCCATTAGTGCTTCAGAGAGGCACCCTCTGTCTGTTGCGGAGGACGCGCTTCCTGGCATCGTGGAGCTCATTCGCCGGTACAAGCCTGCCGACATCTACAACTTTGACGAGACAGGGCTATTTTACTAGCTCGCGCCAGACCGAACAATTGCGTCGTGCGCCGTTAAAGGAGCGAAGAAATGCAATACCATAATGACGGTCGCGTTTGTTGTGAATACTGATGGGAGCGACAGGTGGGAGCCCCTCTTCATCGGGGCTGTCTTGCGGCCAAGGCGTTTCAACAAGAAACTCGGTTTCGAGCTCGGCTTCTGTTACGAGAACAACAAGAAGGCGCGGATAAACGGGCTCTCTTCCAGCTGTGGTTGAAGCTCTTCAATCGGTTGATGGTGGATGCAGGTCGTCATGTGCTGCTGCTGCTCGACAACTCATCTTCCCATACTGTTGCTGGTCTGGAGCTCGCAAACGTCCAGATTTCGTTCCTTCCTCCCAACACAACAGCAGAACTGTAGCCTCTCGATGCTGGCATCATCTCGTCGTTCAAGCGGCGATACAGGGGGTTACATTTGGAGCATGCTCTCGACCGAGATGAGTAAGGAGAGAAGAAAATCTACGCAGCGAACCAGCTTCAGGCCATGCGGTGGGTAAAGAAATGCTGGATGGTGATTGCCCCTGAGTCTGTGCAAAATTGCTGGTGGCATTCGAGGGTCTTAGGCGATGATGCACTTCCAAACAAGAAGAAATCCAAAGCAGAGCAAGAGCTCGAGGACAGGATCGCACAATGCGTGGAGAGCCTGTGCACAAGTGATCCGACGACGCAAGACGAGATCTTGAGCCCAGCAGACGAGAATGATGTGTGTGTTGGCGATCAAGATGAGGACTTTGCAGCTGTCGCGATAGAACTTGAGGGTGACTTGGATGATAGTGAAGACGTCGCTGAGGTTAAGATCTCAGACGAGGAAAAACATGGCCATCTCACCCAAGCAATTAGGATTCTGGCTAGTTTAGAATGCTCAAACTCAACCAGGAAGGAGCAGCGTGCTACTTAAAGGTTGGTAAGCGCAGCAATTTGCGGTAGGAATCGTCGGAGGATCTTGTAGCAGTCATTTTTCCAGATTGAATGGAAAACTATCGAGCACTGCGGGATATTGGGTATTAAGTTTCGGCCAGAATATTAAGTTCCTATGTTAACAGTGTGGAACAAGGACAGTGGATCGATTTTGACTAAATATAGACAGGAGATCAAGCTTCGACGGATTGATTTGGGGAGGTTTGTCTGTATTTTTTTTCGAAAAAGCGTTCGATGTGGACTTGGGATTGGGGAAATCTAAATTTTAATACTACCTCTGGTCCACATTAATAGGGACATTTCGCTTTTCGTTTGGTCCATAATGAATGGGACATAAGTTTGACGAATGCTGATTGGCTGACAAAAAGAATGAAAAAGGTATCTATTTAAAAAGGGTATAAAATGAAGC
>JAASGK010000805.1:0-16015 GCA_023334195.1 Globisporangium emineosum
CCACGTCAAGTGCTCGTTGCCAGGCTTCTTCAGATAGTCGGTTAAGTCTCCATTGGACGCAAACTCGCACACAAAGCAGCGCTTGTCAAGATGGCACGCTCCGTACAGCTTCAAGACGTGGGGATGGTTCAGGCGATGCCACACGCGCACTTCGTGCAGCAGTAGATCAGTCGAGATCGTTCCGATGTCCTCTCCGTACCCCATGAACTTGACCACGACAGCCGTGTCCAGCCAGGAATCTTTGTAGACTGCTCCAAACGCTCCCTGTCCAATCTGGTCCGACTCGCTGAACACCAGCTCTTGAAGGGAGAGATACCGGGATGGCGTTGTCGATGAAGCTGCGAGCCCAACTCGCGTCTACAGTTCGCGCTTTGGCGATTGTTCGTCGGAATGAACGAGCGAGACTGCGTCCGAACTTTCATTGACATTGCCTTGGGACGATGGAAACGCACTGTCTTCCATTTCGGAAGCTCGCTGGTTCTGGGTTTCTTGCTTCCAGACTCTAATTGGGTCCATCTTGGCTACTTCCAGCATATCCAGCAGGCGGTCCAGTTCAGAGTTGACCACGTTGTGCGACTTGGCCACCTTGCGGCTTCTTGCTAGCTCGTACACCGACTTATCGGACACTGTTGTGCGCACGTGTCGTTGGAAGCGATAAAGCAGCGCAGAACTTGATGACTTCGCCATCAGCAGGTGTATTGTGTCGCTCTTGAAGACGTGCGAAAATGAATTGAAGCGCAAAGTAGACGTTGTTGATCAGCCACTGGTGGTCGAGTAGCTTCTCGCATCGCGATTGGATATTCTGAAGCAGTTTCGGAATGGTGGTGCCTTCAAGCTCTGCAAACACGTGGTCAACCAAACTCTGCGTCTGTCTCTGTGGATATGATACAAAGGGAACTGAGTGTTAGCAAACTGGAATAATGAGATGATTTGGTTAACCGTGGCTTGTAGGACGTTTGCTTACCTCGGTATCGTGGTTGAAAGTCCTTGGTGATGATTGCTCGCTTTTGAGCCCGAACTGCTTCAGTCGGTTGACAACGAAGTCGATCTTCACGCGCTCGCTTGGATCGAAGGCGCACATCTTCTGGATCAAGTCCCATTGGGCATCATCCATTTGGGTGGGGCGATCAGGAAGCTTTCCGCTTTTCAAATCTTTGAGAATGTCAGTGTAGGTTGTATCTTTCCATGGCAACCCGAGTGTTATGCCTCCCCAAACGCACATCCCGAATGCATAAATGTCAGCTTCGACAGAGAAAGATCGCGGTTTCACAATCTCTGGTGACTTCCAATTGAAGCCACTGCGCTCATCGGAGGGATCCGCATCATAGGAATTTCGTAGTCCACACAGCTTCGGAACAGAGTCAGAGCCAACGAAGATGTTCTCGCTTCGAAGATTCTTGTGGGGGATGCCTCAATTATGCAGGTATTGAAGTCTGAGCGCCACCTTGTACAGACACTTCCACGTCAGCTCCCGATTTGAGTCCTGACGCAAAAACTCCTATAGTTGCTTTTCTCCTTCGACTGGTTCGCAGACGATAAAATGAGTGTAACCAAGGAGGCACGCGCCAAGTAACTTGGCGATATTTGGGTGACTCAGCTGGAACCAATCGGAAGCACCTTCGCCGACCTTCTTTGGATAGAAAAATCGACTGATTTCGATCATCACACTCGTTTCCCGCCGCTTGCCATCGTAATAATTGACAGTACCTTCAGACCTCACGATATGCCAGCTGTGAAACTCCACATCATCTTGAGAAATGAACCATTCCGGCACAACAGGTGGTTCAACGGCACAGACGCGAAGAAAACGGTCCAGCACTCTCTCAATGCGATCTTTCGCCTCGGGGCTCACGTCTGCGCCACGGGGATTGAGTTCGTACTGAAGAAGCATGGCTGCGTAGTCTTCATCAACCGAATCCTGCTGCCTGACCGCACAGCCCTCATCTGCGCTGAGCAGGTCTTCAAACTCAGCCATAAGTAGCGAGCGATCGTCCTCCAACTGCGCTTTCCAGCTCTCTCGGCTGTACGCAATGCTATGCATCTCAGCGAAGCGATCCAGCTCTTCATAAAAGTCTTGGGTTCTGCTCACAAATGCACGTGCTCCGGTGAACCGTGAGAGCGAGGCTCTTCGTTTCTCAGTTTGAAGCAGTAACCTGCAAAAGCGGAAGATGATGTTAGTAAATGACACGAGCGTGCCCTTTTGGACCTCGACCGTTGCATCGCGTTCTTGGAGTTGGGGGCAAATCTCTTGCAGTCGCTCGACAACACGGGTATAAAGTCGCTCAAACTCGAAAGTTTCAGCACACAACTGTTTCGCTGTCTCTAAAGTGCCAGGGATCAGCGGACACTCATCTTCAAGGACTTGCTCGAACCGAAGACAGCCTCCATGAGCAATCAGTAGCTGCACATCAGCAAAGAAATCCCATCGAGCACCTGAGATCAACGGGGTCTCTCCGTTGGTGTCGCTGCAAACGTTCACTGGAGCACCGGCTTCGACAAGAACTTGGAATATCTTCATGTGCCCAACGCGACCAGCAAGAGTCAGAGGTTCCCGGTATGGGCAATTCGAGGGCAATTTCACGCCGACCGACGCTCCATGCTCGATTAAAAATCGCACCTCGTCCAGACGTCTGCATTCTGCTGCGTAGAATAATGGCGTTCGTCCATCCATGCTCATAGCATCAACGGGCATGCCATTCCCAATCTGCTCCTTGAGCGAATCAAGGTCTTTCATTGCGGAAGCGACAAAAGCGCCAGCATGTCATCGGACTAGCTGCCCGGGTCAAAAGCGCCGCAGCGGAGTAGCTCGGTCACCACACGCCGGTAATCATTAGCTGCTGCGTACGATAACGCGTTTGTTGCTTCGTTGTCGTAGATGTTGTTGATAGCACCGTTCTTGATCAGCTCCGAGACGATTTTCGGGTGGCCGAGCTGAACAGCAACCGACAGAGGGGTTCTGTTTTCGCTGTCTTTGGCATCAACATCGGCGCCACTCCTGATCAGTTCGGCCGCAACTTCGGCATGATCGCCCCCAGCTGCTTCCATTAACGCCGTGCGTCCCTTGTTGTTTT
The DNA here is from genome assembly GCA_023334195.1 of Globisporangium emineosum. Lineage (NCBI taxonomy): Eukaryota > Oomycota > Peronosporomycetes > Pythiales > Pythiaceae > Globisporangium > Globisporangium emineosum. The sequence goes on from JAASGK010000805.1 coordinate 3,072, forward strand.
TGGTTTCGATAGCAGTGCCATGCTTCACAAGTCCCGCGACAATTTCGGATCTTTTCGCAACCATCAACGGAGTCTTCTCGTGCCTGTCGACAGCATCTACAGTAGCCCCGTTTTGTATCAGCGCTTGGACGACTTTAACCCGACCGGTACGGGATGCGTGCATGAGTGGCGTTCTTTCTTTATCGCCTCTGGCATCGACGACGACGCCATGTGTAATCAGTTCTTTCACGGCGTTGATGTGGATACTCTGTGTGCATGCACCAATGGGGTGCGCCGATGCTTGTCTTCGGCATCCACGACACCGCCACTTCGTACCAACTCCGCGACTACCGCCGCAGAGGTTGCACGCGAGAGTGGAGTTCTTCCTTCGTTGTCCTCCGCATCCACGACCGCGCCGTCGCTGATCAAACACGCGACAAGCTCACCGTGACCGGATTCCGCAGCGAATGCTAAAGCTATTCGATCGCGTTGGTCTTTGGCGAGCAAAGAGGCAGAGCCACCGCTCAGGATCAACCGTCAAGATCTCCACGCTTCACCGCTGCAAGCAGTGCGAGCGATTGCTCTGCAATGGACTCGCCTTCACCGCCATCTGTGTCATCCTCATCGTCCTCTTGGCCGTCTCCGTCGTCACTTCCTCGTCGTCGTCGTTGTCACTCGACGCGTCCTCTTGGATGCCTTCTCACTGTGGAGCGTCTGTTACCGCGCACCGCTCCAGCATCGCGTCTGTCGAACGCTTTTTCCAAACCCACAGAGCGCGACAGCAGGGCGGGCGGCAAGTGAGAGAATGGCGAGCGGTGAAGAAGGAGCGGGGGAAGCTTGGACACTCCGGAACTCTCCGGTTCGGTTTAATTAAGAAGCACAAATGTGCACCATACAAAAACCAAGTAAAAATGTCCCCGACATGAAGCCGCAGCGCGAAGGAGTGAAAAGAGCATGGACGCTCAAGACTAATAACGATTGACATAGTGACCTCACGCTCGCGCTTCTTATCGACCGACTGGAAAGCGAATCACTCGAGGCTTCCATCCATCATAAGGCTTCCATCCCGCATCGCCAACACCCTGGGCCATTTGATGCATGAAGTGCTTTGATTAATGAACCCGCAACGTGTTCGTCACGCGGCCATGATGTAAATTTGACTTTCATTAAAGGCATTTCACTTGCTTTCCCTGGGCTTTTCAATTTTCTATGTGTTGTTGTTGCCCTTTGCTACCACCATCTCCATGTCTTTCTTATCCTACCTCCCTACCTATCTACCTCCCTCCGTTCACTCACTCACTCGTACGTGCACTTGGCCAACAGCCACGGATGCGACGGGTACATTCTCGAAAACAAGCTCACGAAGAACTCGTCCTGGTCCGCGAGGCTGCGCTTGGGGTTCTTGACGAACTCGAGCATCCAGTCCATGCGCTTGCCGATCTGGAAGCAGTCCTTCGTCTTCAGCAGGTCCTCCAGGCTCTTCAGGTGCTTCTCCGACGTTCGCGTCATCTTGAGCGCGATGCGGTCGTCCACGCGCAGCGGCACGCTGTTGCGCGTTTGCAGTCGCAGGAACACGCCGATCGTCAGACACGCCACGTGGAACTCGACGTTATACTTTAGCGACCCACCGATGCCGATCGCCTTCATGATCCCGTGCTGCTTGCGCGCGTTCCCAAACTTGAGCAGGATCGTGCACGCCTGCCGCAGCATCTGCTTCTTCAGGTGCGGCGGCAGCACCTCAGCGAGTGACTTGCACACAAAATTCGTGAGCTCGGCCGCAAAGAACAGCACTTTCATCTCGGTCATCGAGTTCTTGGACGAGATCTGCATCTTGTCCATCCATGCCAGCAGCTTCGAGAGCATCCCCATGCTGAATGCCTCCGTGAGCGCTGGCGCCTTGCGCAGCTGCTGCAGGAACAGCACCTGCAGCGTCATGAGGTTGCCCTGCTCCAGACACGCGCCTTCGAACTCCTCTTCGCTCAGCTCCGGCACCTTGAGTCGCATGACGAGATCCCCCCACGCACCACCGCCGCGACGGTCTTCGATGATCCACTTCTCGATGCTCTTCTCCGAGATCTGACTCATCACGTGCACTGACGCGATCGCGCGACCGCAGCCTGACAAACAGCAGAGCTCGCCACCGCGGAACGCCAGGAAACTCCACAGCAGTCGCCCCAGGCGGTTCCCAATGGCTTCGGTTGGGAAAAACTTGGTGTGGTTGCTTGCAGTATCACCGGATGCGCTACCGCTGCTGTCTTCATCGTCGCTCCTCTCTGCAGCTGCTGCTGCACTGCCTCGGGACTTTGCCTTCTGCTCGAAAAATGACTTCTGCGAGGACGCGAAATCCCGCACCAGACTGTCGATCTCCACAAAGATGACGTTGCCGCACTTGGCCCAGCTCAGCGACACGGACGACGACGATGACGGCGAGGACGAGCCTTTCGTCCCAGTGTGACGACGACTCTGCTCGTCCTTGAAGAAGCTCTCCACGATCGGCAGATTGCAAAACCGCAGCACGCCCACGAGCGTGTTGGTCAGAATTTCCTCCGCCACGATCTCCTTCTCACCTCCTGCTGCTCCTCCTTGTTTCGCCTCGTTGCTGTTCCGGTACAACTGCACGATCTCATCCAGCTTTTCGTAAAACACGGTGCAGCTTGCGCTGTGCAGCACCACGAGCCACGCCGACGGATCGCTCGACCTAGAAGAACCGTGGAAGTCAAAGTTCATGCCACCATTGCTCTGCGTGTTGATCTCAAACACAGCGTACAACATGCGAATGTATCTGTCCACGCGACTGAACGCTTCCTGTTTCGTCATTGCCGAGTGGTGAATCGTTGTCACCTGACCAAGCAGTCGAAGCACCAACTGTAAGCGCGTGAAGCCGTCCTGCATGATCGCGGGTGTCGGGTTCGCTGGGAAGACCGAAATTGCGCCACCAGAATTGCTGCTCTCTCGATAGCTTGCCGTCTCCACACTCAATGGCTCTTTCACCGCCTCCAGCGTGAACTGCAGCAACGCCTCTAAGTCCCCAGAGGTCATTTTCCACTTGGACCAGAACGAACTCTGCTGCTTCACAAAGTTCACAAAGTACGGCGGCAGCACGTTGTTGGAAGACGACATCATGCGATTTCGCTGCCCATTTGTTCGCTGCGGGTTGAAATGGGGGAAGTCGAGCACGAGCTCCACGCACAGTTTCGCAAACTCAAGAAGAAACAGCGAGCAAATAGGCTCGCCTTGCATCCTGAGCCACTCTTCCGTGGACTTCCAGGTCATGCGGCACAGAATGTCGCGCACCATCCACGACACAAACGGATACGAAGACGAATCCGATGACGGTGACGCCAGCTGCTGCTTCTCGGTCTGGATCAGCTCCCGCATTTGCTGCACAATCTCCAGCGTCAAACACCAATGCTCCCACGCAATGCGCGTCAAGAACTGGTGCAGATGTTTGCAAATGTGCACCGGCGCGTGAGAAATCAGCACGTTCAGGTAAAACGTCCAGATCTGAGTGAGTTTCGTATTCTCATCACCGCTTTGCTCTGCGACCGTGGTGGACGAGACTTCCTTTCCGGCCGTCAACACCGACTTCTTGTGTCGCAAGTACTCGGTGCATGCCGCAACAAAGCAGGAGCAAACCGCTGTTCCGGTGGAGAAGCTGTCCTGGTCAGACCAGGGGCTGCTAATGCTCGAGCTTTCCGTGGTGTTCGCCGGTTGGTAGAGCGTCGAGAGAAGCGGCTCGAAGAATGTTGTTATCAGCTGCCACTGCTGCTTCTCAGGAGCTGCCCGGCAAAAGATCGTGAAGAGATCCAAAAAGTACTTTAGTACCCCAAGCTTCTGCCAGTACACAACTGGATACTGAGACGTCTTATCATTTGCTGACGCCGCACTCGACAACGCAGTTTGCCACCGCAAGGTAGTCATGTGGTGGCTGAAGAACGACACACACGCCTCAATCTGAGCGTACGGCACGCGCTGCCACATGTCGAGAGGGATCGATACCATCGCTTCCCAGACTTTTGCGTCGACTGGTCGAGGTAACGACGAAAGACTCACGCCCTCGCTGTTTTCTCCAGTTGCCGAATCAGAGGATGCACCAGCGCTCGCGTGACTGTTGTGGAATCGGTAATCGTCGTGCACCCCAACCAGAGCATGCAGCACTTTCTCGACGTGGTCTTCAAGGTACGCTGAACAGATTAGGTTGATGATCTCAGCGTAGAAGCGCAGCACCTCGTCAGAATGAGTCCGATCGCCGCTTGATGCCGTTGTTCTGTCGCTGGCATTCTGACCCACTGACTTCGCAATCAAACTGCGGTCTGCAGGGAACTGAGAACTGATATCCGCCAATACAATGCAGAGAACTGTTTCACGGTCAAACTTGGACGGTTTCGGAGCCTTTAGGTTCTTCTTGGGCTGGAGCCATTCTCGGAAATCAAAACGCTGAAGCAACACCAGTTTCTCCTCAGTTGACAGCTTTGCGGACCCACTCGCACTCATCAACTTTGAAAACATTTCGACGAATCGAGTCGGCGCGCCAGCTGGATAAAAGCAGTCACTGAGAAGGTTGATTCTTGACGGATCTTCGAGCATCAGCTGCAGCAACGTGTAAGTTTCACGCTCATCCACGCACACGAAACTCGCACCAAGCTGTTTGATGGAGCGCCAAAGCACTTCGCGAAGCGGTGGAACCATCCGGGACAACTTTGTGTCGAGCTCTGTAAGTAGGCGAAACCACTCCAAGCCCTTTTCATGCAGTCGATCTAGAACCTTGTCCCATTGTATTGCAACTTGGTTTTCTTCTTGGTCCTCTGATTTCTCTTTGACTTCGTCGCCTTCAATAACAACTGTTGTGTCACTGGGTGACGATGCGCTTGCAGCTTCTTCCTCTCGGCGCACTCTTTGAAGCTCGACGTCAAGTGTGCGAACAATCTGATCAATCAGTAAGATTTGCATGACCAGCATGAAGCCATCACCATCTAATTTCAAGAAATTGTCGACTGCATACTGCTGCGGGAACGGAGTATCACTGGCTTGGTGGTGGTCCATGAGCGTCCACGTCATGTTCGTCAGCATCGACTTCATGTCACACCGCTCGCATTGCGCTAAGATCGTGTGCGCAGCATCCAGCAGAACTTTGTCGATTGACCACTCCATGAACTCAAACCGGAAAGAAGCTGGTCGTCTGCAATTGTTGCCCTCGATACAGGGGATGCTTTGCGTCACTGTCCGTGTTTTACTGGAGTAGAGCTGCGCAACATGATCCATCAGCTCCGCATCGAGCGCGACGAGCACCGACAGATTTTCAGAAAATTTGACAGCGACGCTCTTTAGCCCGTGCTTGTTGAGCTGTACCGAAGGCGTAATCACGCAACTCTCCTCTGATACCACCATGGACACCAGTGGAAGCATCGTGAGTGTAGCCGGACCGCAGTGCTCAGCCAGTAGCGGCAGAGGACGGATGTTTCTGTTGAAATCTCCGAAATTGCTCCCGAAACTGCTATGCCGACGACGTAGATCAGACGTATCTTCAATGAATGCAAACTCTTCTTCATCGTACAAGTCGCTTTTCTTTCGTTCGTAGACCACAGAACTAGAGTGTGCACTTCCTGGATCCGTCGTGACGCTGGAGTCCCCTTCTTTAGTCTCGGAGTGATGTTTTCGAAACGTGAACTCAAATCCACACAAGTGAGTCCAAAACGGCAATTCTGACCACTCAAAGGACTCACTTCCGTGCGCGTAAGCGAGTAGCACATCGCTCAGACGCAGTACTTCTTGCAATCGCTTCACTTCGTAATGACGTGGAAGGGTCACAAACTCGTCTTCTTTAACCCAGACATTTGGATTTTGCTCTTCCAGCCACGCATCCATCGCTGTGTAGACTTGAGACAGGGTAACGTAGTATGCATACTTCTTTTCCCTGAATTCCGACGACACAGTGATCCCGACTCCGCTTGTCGTCGTCAGCACAACCTGCGCTTGAGTCGAGCAGTAGTTGACCATCTTGCGCAGCTTGGCTTGCAGATTCTTGCGCATGTGAGCACGCTTGGCTTTATGGCTTCCATCCCTTTCCAGGAAGTAGTGACCAAAAATACGCGTTCCCCCCGCGCACGCGAAGTACAAAGCGAAGAGAACCTGCCAGTACAGAATCTGCGCTTCCTCGTTCTCAGGTATTTCCAGACAGTATTCGCACCAACGGTAGAACTTGTACTGCGATAGGGAATCGAAGCTTGTGTGACCATACAGAAAACATTTGCTGTAGATCAGAGCTGGAGGCGATCCAGTTGGAGCCGTGTTCAATCCGAGAAGCGCGAACTCCGCGGCGAGCTTTCCCTTCGACTTCTTCCACTTCTGCACTTTCTTCATCGTCTTTGGCTCGTACTTGAGCATCAGACTGCCCATTGTCATGAACAGAGGCAATTCCTGCCGAGTTTCAATCAGCAACGCCCAAAACGCGAGGAAAGAGCATCCTCCGACATGCTGCGCTGCATCGAATGTCGAGCCGAATATGGACGACAGTGTCGTTGCATCTGTGGGTGGCAAGAAACTCACCACAAGAGTCACATCATTGTGGTCATGTTGGCTCGGCTCATCGTTCTTCGCCTTCAGCTGAAAGCACAACGACGCGAATGCAGCTTGCAACGATGCCACTAACTCGTACAGAAGCATGCGTGAACCGTTTTGGTGCTGACCGTTCTGGTAAACAAAGTGGTTCGCCATGCTACACCGAACCAGCACATCGAGAAGATGACGAAATTCGTGGTTTTCAAACCAGTATGGCACTTGCAGCAGCACTTTCATCCAAAACAGCATCGCGTTCTTGAACGTTTCCGAGTCAGATCCATACTCGAATTCGCGCTCGATCAAACTGCACAACGCCTTGGTTGACGAGGTGTAATCGCTACTAGACGCTAGTATGCCAAGTGATGCCGCTGCAGTTGCTGTAGCGCTACTTCCACTCGCTGCGAGGGACGACCTCCGCATGGAAAGTGCTGCTGTCGCCGAAGAGGAAGATGATGGCGACAGTATATCGAACGAATTTCCTCGACCTCGGAGAGTCGCCGAAATCCATGATAGTGCACCATGGAAAATGGCAGACGTGGTCAGCCCCGCGTTGCTCGTGCGCGGGAATGATTCGTTAATCAGTGCAGGAAGCAGCGCTGGATGCAAGTAGCGGCTGCACTCTCGAACAAATCGAAGCTTGCTCAATACTTTTGCCTTCGCCGTACTTTCCCATCCGCCGATGTATCCTTTCTGGAGAACTTCTTCGATTCGATTCCGTTCTTCACCATTGATGTAGGAATTGTCATGCAGCACACCAACCAGTTGCAGCATCTCGCTGGTACTCAGAGATTGGATGGCAGCCATGCATATTTCCATCTCGAGATCGATTCCAGCAGGCTGATGTACTGCAATCTGTTCTGACGAGCTTGCGCGATCCGTATTTTCCTCATTCTTACCGCTCGATTCTTCAGTTTTATCTGTTGGCGCTGATGCGTTTCCAAGTCCTCGCTTCAGACCATCAAACTTTGCCAAAACAGGAAATACGTTTTCCAGTACGCGAATTGTGGCATGGAACAAATCTTGCTTCAGCAAGATGAGAATCGGCTCCCATCGATCGATGCGGTCGCTGAACACGAACGTCGTTATCTGGCAAATCAAGTAGGCAACAATCGGCTCCGTACTCTGAGCAGCTGTCGCAGCAACCGCTGAGTTGATGGTGGTCTTCCCATTCTCGTACTGCTCTTCCATCCCCTCTTGAATTGGCGCTCCACTTCCACTGATCATTGAATAATTAGCAGCGACATCCTGCGCGAGTTGCTCTTTTTCCGACTGCACAGCCATGTGAGCCAGTTCATTCTCCAGCGAACCATAGAATGGAACCTTTTTGCAGCTGGGGCTTGTTGGCTTCGACGCATTCGCAAACCATCGACGCAACGTAAGCGCTTCTCGCGAACGATCTCGAGACAAATCGATCAGCTCGATGAATGGCTCGTGGGTGTTTGGCGCATAGAATTTGAGCTTGAGTACTAACTTCCAGCACCAATGTGGAAAATCGAACGTGTCTTCCAGCCAAAGAGCTCGCCGAATCGACTTTGTGATCGCTGTAACCTCGAGCTTCTGCGGCGCTCCGCCTCCCGATACAACGATTGCTGACGCCGGGTCATTAGCTCGCTCTCGTCGAGTCTTGTACAGCACAAATGCTTCCGCCACGATCAAAGCAACGCGTCGATGCAAATACGGACTCGTGAACAGTCTCTTGTTGCTGATGTCATACTCCCAGTTGATGTGGTCAAAAAGAAATCTTGCTAACGCACAGCGCGGGGCTGATGTGTTCTCCAGCAAAAGCCACTCTTGAATGCTCAATAAATCAGAGGGGGTTGGAGACCAACGATTCACTGGGAATGTCTCGAACACGTGAATCCATGTCGCGGCACACTCGTGGTACTTGAACAGCAGACTGATCAGCAAAGAAATAATCCATGGGTGTCCAAGGCAAATCGTGCTGATCGGCACTGCTGCTCGCTCGCCGTTTTCTCCCAAAGCCTTCTGACATGACGGAACAGTGTACCCTGCGAGAAACAGTTCATGCACCGCAACACTCACAAGCTCACTGCGCTCGCCTCCAGCCACAGAATCGCTGCTACATGATGCAGCAAGATGCGCGACAGCGTTCAGCAGATAAACTGCATTCTCTGTGTCTGAGGCGATCAGATCGTACAGATACTCACGAGCTAGCTTCGGAGTTTCTCCATCTTCACTGCCGCCGCTTGTTGCTCGCTGCGCAAACTTCATCCATCCTGGTACATTTTTTGCTTCTGCTGGGACGCTGTGGACGTTGAAAAGCAACAAAGCCAGCACATCCCACTTTGCAAGATCGGATAGCGATCCAAAAGGAAAGCAGCTCAAGCTTTTCCACGCCACGCGGTTGCAATCAGCCACCAACAGCCCATGCAGAGCTGTCAGGAACAGCTGATCGAACAAGGTGGGGTAGTAAATCGAGTCACCAGCCATTGACGTCGAAGCCGTTGAGATCGATATCTGCGACGCGTTCACGAGCAACTCCCCGAGCAGCTGGGCAATTCGTGCAGGGAACTTTTCAAATTCCTGGAAAGCTCGCAAGCTCTGTGTGAGCTCCAGCACAAGCGTCAGCGCGCGACTGAAGCTTTTCTTCGTGTCCAGTGTGCACTGAAAAATTTGCTCAAAAGCAAACGTGTTCGGGAATTGGTTCAACACTGCAACGAAATCGTCATCAGAGAGGAAACAGCGATCCAGAAACTCCGGGTTCTCGAGGAGAACCCACTCCGGTGATACTGCAACCGCTTTTTCATTTGCCCCATTGGTAGCTGACGGCGCGGACAAGCTCACAGGGGGGCCACTGGATACAAGCACCGACATTCGCCGCAGTTTCTCTGGGTGAAAAACCAAATGGACCATTGCCAAATAGTGATCAACGAGGTCTTCGCTCCACGCTTGCCGAACCGATCCATTTGTAGATACCATGGCGCGAGGGAACTGCAAAAACCGGAGTAGCCACGATCGCTCTTCCGTCCCGATCCGCGGCAAGTACATGATGTGCATCAACAAGTACGGCATATTGCTCAGTAACTTCGTTCGCAGCAGGCTCTGAAGACACGATGAGATCCATTTCTGCAGTGATTCCCGAAAACGCACGACGCTTGAATACCATTCGTTCGAGTTTGTCGAGACTGATGATGGAGGTAAATACAACACGACGTCACAGCTTTCGCATAACTTGCAAAACTGGTTCGATTCCATCGGCGGATTCAAACAGCCGCACGCGTAGCACTTGATTTTGCGCACCATACCGTGGTTGCTTCCATGGCTGGACTTGGAACTTGGGTTGTGCCAAACCAATTCACCACGGTAGAAAGAGTGCGGCACTCGTCCGAAAGCTCCCTTTTCGCCCACTGTCACCTTCTTCTCGAAGTACACGAGTACGTCAATGCAATACTTCAAGTGATCGACCGTGGACGCAAGCGTAGATCCGGCAGCCAGCGTCTCGAAGAAATTGGTTCCTTCGGGGACAAGATCCAGGTTCCCAACGACCACAGGCTCCGACGATAAACTTGAGCCACTGCTTGTACATGATGCACTTATCTTGTTCAGAAAAGCGACTAGATTTGGTTCATGCAGCAAACCGTTCAGGTATTGCTCCACATGGAAATAGGCGATCGCACGATCAAAAGTGTGCAAAGACGATTCCACCGTGCGCAATTGTCGAAGCCTGTCAAGATGTCCCTTGAGTTGCTGCAGTTGCTGCGGCTCCAGTTTCGCTGTTTGAAATTCCAGCTGCTGACCGATTTTCACATGGTCTCCACACCTTTGCGACGACGAAAGTCGCTTCATTTCAAGCGTCCAGACTGAAAGATAGCATCCGCAAGCATACGCACATCATTAGCATTCACGCACATGGTGGCATCATTACGCGGAGCATAAAATAACTTACCTTTCTTCATGAGAGTGTCAATTTCCGTCTTTGAAGACTCCAGCGCAGACGCCGCGGTGTGCAATAAATATTCGGAGTAGAGATAGCGCTCTAACCGCGAGAACAGCTCCCCTTTGTTGGTTTCAATCCTCTGCATCTTGATTTCTTGTCGTTTCTGGGACGCTTCGGCGCGCATGAGGTTCATCTCAAAGTTCACGAATGGCTCCAACTTGATGTGTATCCGGTTCTGTCTTGCTGCAATCGCTCCGTTTGCAAGAACTTGTCCATCTGCAGAAACGTGGGTGAACGACGAACCCTCTCCTGCTCGAGTCGTCGACGCGAGAGTACTCTGTGGAACGGATGGATAGAGATTTCGACTTGCTTCGAGCATTCGTGCTCTCGCAAACGAGTTGCGGACAGCATTACCGACATTCTCAGCAGATACTGACACTCTCTCGAGGACTTTAGCAGACTCCTCAGCGACAATCTCACGCTCTGGGGTAATTTGTACTCGGGATATGGTCTTTGTCGCAGTTGGGGACAGCGATGGCATTAGCGGCGCTGATGGTGCTACGCTAGTAGATTCAACAGGATTTTTGCTCTTGATTTCGATCGCTGGCGGAGCTGACGACGTGAAGCTGCCATCTTGGGCCAGACTTGAACCGTTGATGTCGATTTCTGGTGGAGCTGATGGAGTTGGCATCTTAGAACCAAAAGGAGAAGAATCAGGATCACTGTCAGGCACACCCGTTGTAACAAGATCATCTTTTTGGTCTTCCAAGTCGAAATCTGGTGGCGCCGATGGAGTTGTCATCCTTGGCCCAGACGGAGAAGAATCCGGAAAACCCTCAGGCGCACCTGTTGCCACAAGACCATCTCTCGCATTCTTTGGCATTTGGAGCATAGGCGAAACTGGACTCGGGATCATTGCATTCACCGATGAGTGTTCGTCATCAGAGTCATTGAAGTTCGGAGCTGACGGAGCTGAATGCGTGCCTAACGGGGTTTCCGGAAAGGCTGACGGGGCTTTGTAGGATGTGAAGATATCGTGGTCCTCATCGAAAGCAGGCGCACTTGGAGTGTGCAATGCGTCACAACTAGACTCGTTTGTATCTGACGGTGCCGAAGGTTGCACATCTTTGTCACTTAAACGATCAGGTACACCCGCAGCAACCACCAACGCAGTCGTTCCTTCAGCTCCATCTTCATCACGACCACATGGGGGTAGAGGATCACTTGCAGGGGCTTCAACTGTCAAAGGCTGCTCACTATTGATACCCGTCGACTGGGGAGGCAAAGGTGCTGCCACTGACGCGTACGGCGAATCAGAGGACAATGGCGCTGCTCCGAGCAAACTGAACAGATCATCTTCGTTCTGCGCAATCTCGTTGTCTGTCACAACACGCTCTCCCTTCGTTTCTTCGTCTTGTAGATCGACTTCAACTGGAGCTCTGCTCACCGATTCAGTCGGAATTGAACTTTCGGCATCGCCTCGACCGGATTGCTCAATGTCTTCCTCCATCGCTGCAAGCATATCCTGCATGATATCTGCTTCCACAGAATCCAGTTCCGCATCCATGAGCTGCTCTTCCGTGTTCTCACTGCTTGCGCTCTCGCTGCTGCTACTCCGCGTCGTACGAGGCTGCTGTGTCGCGCCACTCTCACTCGCAGTCACCCAGTTAGCAGCAGCTTGATTTCCCTGCTGCGCCTGCGAGCCACCATCTGCAAGAGACGCTGCAGTACCGTCATGGCTGCTTTTCTTCCGCGCCTGCTGCTGCTGCTGTTTCTTCTTGTGCTGCTGTCTGTGTTTGGGCTTGACCGCCTCCATGGTTACACACTGTCTAGACGGGACGACAACGCGCGTCTGTTAGCGTCTCAGTGCTGCGTCCGCACCGGCACTACGCTTCTGTCGCTCGTCCTGTGGGTACCTGCGTGATACAGCAGCAGTCAGCGATCTCTGCGGGGGCTGCTGTGTGTTGATCCTTCTTGCCTTGGCTTGCTTACTCTCTTTCTCTCTCTCTCGGTCGACGGCAGGCGGGCGGGCTAATGCGTCGGTCGTCCCTTGGCTTCTCGTGCTTGGTTGCAGTTCTTCGCCTTCTGCAACATGAAGCAAAGCCAAGAGAGAAGAAGAGAACATTGGCGCTCGCGCAACCTTCGCGCGACCTCCCAGAAAGGTTTCATCAAGAACAGGGTTGGAAAGTGCAGTGCATCGCATTCAAGCGACCGCAGAAGATGCGTTTCGTTACATTCGTGCGACACCACTAGAATGATTGCGTTTTTTTAGATTCAGAATCAGATGAGATTCAGATTTCCAGTGGAGGCATCTCTCACTCGTTTAACCGGATATCCAAGGATGGGATGCCACTATAAACGAAATGGATGGCATCGCCTGAACCATCCCCACGTCTTGAAGCTGTACGGAGCGTGCCATCTTGACAAGCGCTGCTTTGTGTGCGAGTTTGCGTCCAATGGAGACTTAACCGACTATCTGAAGAAGCCTGGCAACGAGCACTTGACGTGG
>JAASGK010000806.1:0-16015 GCA_023334195.1 Globisporangium emineosum
CACCATCGATTGCTCTTTCTTGCTCGCCGCAGCAGACGTGATGAAGGGGTCCAGCTTGATGGAGCGCGGGTGGTGCTCAGCGCCCGCGAGGAAGCGCGCAAGATTCACGGCCCAGTCGTGGTTCCTAGACATAATTTCCGAACAAGCAGGTCAGTGGAATGAACGAAGATATTTGGTTGCACGTACCAAACCATTCCTTACTTGTTGATCGTGGCTTCGACGTTCACGAGTAGCCGGAGGTGCAATTCTTCAAGGAACTTGTCGTTTGGACCAGGCAACGTCAGCGCTTCTGCCAGGTTCTACACAAACGTAAGGATCACGCCGTTCTTGAGTGCAGTCCCAATCAAACTATCAAAGGCGCAGTGTCCAGACTGATACATCATGCGATCTTCTCACCTTGAGGGTGACATCGGTCGAGACCTTGAGTCCCATACGTCGGAATCGCTTGAGGAACTGAAAGACCGTCGCAAAGTCGCTGTCGCCATGCAGTTCGTGGTACTTGTGTGTCGCTCCTAATGGTTCGTGCGTTGGGAACAAGGAGCTGTCGCTCTCAATGGGTGCCGTCGCGTCTCCCTCTGCACTCTTTAGTTCCTCTTTCTTGTCCAAAATGTACTGGCAACGACGGCAATTCCAGTCGTCAATCGGGTCTTCGGATTGAACGTCATAGCATTTCTGTGTCATTAGTAAACGCAGCCATTTCAGTACTGAGAAGGCAATCCATTGGCCACACAGAAAACGACCGGACAAAGGGACGCACCTTGTGCACAATCATATCGCATCCGAGGCAGCGCAACTCACAGCGACTGGTTTCGTCAGTACGTGCGCTCTCGCAGACGCGGCAAGGGTCGTTGATGTGGATGCGACGTTGCACGAGCTTCTTCGAGCTGGAGCTTGCTGCGTCAATCACTTTCTTCTTCTGCACAGGTGGCGTCACGCTGGTGAGCTCCACGACATGCTCTATCGATAGCGAATCGCTGCTACTACCAGCGCTACCATCATTCGCTGGTGCTTTCTCGCTTGGGTCAACGTTGCCTTCTACCGATGGTGTTGTTGCAGATGGCGCTGCTGGTGTTGCCTTCGGAGCAGCCTTTTTGAACCACATGTCCAGCGTATTCGTCTGCTTGGCAGGGGGAGATGCGCGCGGCTTCTTCGCATTGCCAGAAGGTGCTTTGTCTGGGCAAATCAAACGGGCAAAACTGACAGGCATGAGCACGATGCGCATTCAAACATTCTTCCCTCGTTGCAGCGGCCGCACGCATTACCTGCTCGCTTCTGCTTCTTGGGGTTTGCTGCTGCATCGGGCGTCGTAGCTACCGCCATCTCGCTGGCAATGCCGTCCACTCTCTTGCTCTCGTTCGCTGGCGATCCGGACAGGAACAGCTCTTGTTCACGTTCAGCTTCACGCTGTTAAACTTTTGCCGCCAACATTGTGGATGCGCGCGATGTCGCCAAAATTAAATTGAAAGAACTTGAATAGTGTTTAGTACACTACTCAAGGCTTGTACCGAAACTAAAAGGCAGCAAGGCCATTAGATAGTAGTGAGCCACATTATCTGAGGTTTTCTGCGACAGATTCGTAGAAAAATTACAAATCTACGACCAATATTTATCTAAATACTAAAATATAAGCTGTACTATCAATAAATAGTAATTGAAGTATACTATATTTATGTAAACTACAAAATATAGCCTCTTTTAACGTCACCCTTTCCATTTATTGCGAAATATAGCCTTATTTTTTCTCATCCAGCCTGTTGACGCTTCCCTTCCCAAAAGGAAGCTTGTTGAGCCAGCCAGTCGAAAATACGAGAAGAGAGCTCTCAAGCGCCACGAGGAGCTACCCAAGAGCAAGCGACTGGCGCGCAGAGAACACGCGTCCCTCCTGCCCTTTGTATTAGAACGAACGCCAGAGAAATAAGCCCAGTCCTCCCTTCTCCGCTCTTCCTTCTCGTCCATTCGGCTCGCTCTTCGCAGACAGACCCCCACAGCCTCCACCAGACACAACAAGATGGACGAAGCCCAGCAACTGCACCTGCGCCTGTTGAAATTCAACCGCGGCGACTCAACCGACGAGGGCGAGGCGCTCGACGTACTGCGCACGCTCGAGAAGAGCACGATCACGTACGCGATCCTCAAGGAGACCAAGCTCGGCCACACGGTCGGCAAGATGCGCAAGCACGAGAACGAAAAGCTCGCGAACCAGGCCAAGCTGCTCGTCAAGTCATGGAAGTCCATGGCGCTGTCGCCGAAACCAACACAGGGAGCGACTCCGACGCTTGAGCGCAAGCTCTCGGGCATGTCCTCGGACGGCGACAGAATACCGAAGAAAAGTGTGTCTACGCCACCAACGAATGGTTCCTCATCGTCGTCGTCGACGTCAAATGGAGTCAAGCCTGCGCCAAAGCCAGTCGTTCCCGCGCCACCAAAGCTAGTCGCTCCCGCGCCTTCTCGCTCCACCTCCAAGGGTCCATTTATTCCGGCAGGTTTCGATAAAGTGCGTGCAACTGTGCGAACAAAGTTGAAGGAGATCCTGCAGGCGTCTGAAGGTGGCGACCCGGAAGACACCGCGGTCGCGATCGAAGTGTCGATGGCGCGCATGTTCAACATGGGGTACCCAGGCGAGAACAAGAAAGACTACACCACCAAGTTCCGTCAGTTGTCGTTCAACCTGAAGAAGAACTCGCCTCTTCGTGAAGACCTGCTGCAAGACGCCGTGAGTGCGGAGCAGCTGATTAATATGAGCGCAGAGGAGCTCGCGACCGAGGAGAAGCGCCACGAGATCCAGAAACTGCGTGACGACGCTTTCAACAAGGCGCGTCTGGACTGGGCCGACGCAAACGAAGACAAGATCAACAAGCAGTGCGGCATTGAGAACGCCAAGGGGCTGTTCACGTGCGGCCGCTGCAAGTCGTCGAAGACCAGTAACACACAGAAGCAGACGCGAAGTGCCGATGAGCCGATGACCGTGTTTGTGCAGTGCCATAATTGCGGCAACCGCTGGAAATGCTAGCTCCACCCACCCATCCGTTCTGGTTTGTATAGTCCGACCTTGTATTTGCGCGTTGCGTGTGTTTGTGTTGCTGGTGGTGGCTGTTGATGATGCAAACGCAACCACGGAGTCCGCTCGACGCAGCCGCTGTCACGCGTTGCTCTCCGCCACCCCACCCACGCAAGCAAACGCAAGCAAACGCAAGCGCCGCTTTGTCTCTCTCTCGCGGTCCCACATCCTCATAGTGAGCTGTCTGGTTAAAAGCGCGACAGGGAGTGTTCTCTCATGGCGAACATGTCGCCTCCCATGTCGCTTGCAGGGGGTTGTTGTTGGGATCCATGAGGGTTGGAGGGTGTTCAATTTGCATGTATTAATTTTTACGGTAAATGCATCTTTTTCATTCGGAATACAATCTTTGGTTGTTGAACACTTTCCCTCTCTAAAACGATGAATCTTTTTGAAAAGGGGATAACATTTGAAAGGGGAATTCAAGTGGACGCCGAAAAAAAGGCAACTTCAACAAGCAAATGAATGAAATCGAACCAGCTGTTGTCCACCCCATCAAATCAGGCGCCAAAGGCCACCGGGAGGTTGCATTGCTCGCCACAGCTCCTCCGTGCGCATCTGCCCTCCAGCCAGCCACTCCTGCTTTTTGTGCATCGCGCGCTACTCGCCTCGCTTTCTCCCATCCCTGCATCTCACAATCACAATTGCGCTCAAGGTCCTCAACCCCTCCTCGCCGACGAATCTGCGGAGAAGAAGGCTCCAAAGCGATCGCCACCGCTCGCGCTGTCCCCACAGCTCTGCAGCGATCGCTATTGCTGCTTCTACCAGTGATCAAGGCTATTCGCAGTTCATGGCGCCGTCGTGCTGCGCTTCATCGTTCCCTCGTCCGTGCCAGCAGTACCACAGCATGTGCGCGTGCATCAACAGCGAAGAAGCCGTCGTCGCTTCTCCAAAGAACCGCGGCGTGTTCCTTAAAGAAGAAGAGGGAGAAAGAGAAGACCCAAATGACCAAGAGCAGCTCGTGCGTCTGCTGGGCTGTGTGTCGTGGAGCAATCTGCTCATTGACGAAGCGATAGAGATAAACAACACGACAGCAGGGCCAGTAATAACGGAGGTGCCTGAAGTTGCCGACGAAGAAACGATCTGTTTGTGCCCAAACCCAGCAGCCACCGCAAGCGGTCAAACGACGACACACACCTGTCAGCGCGCCCGTGCAAGGCATGCGACTCGTGTGTGCTTGAAGAGCAAGCTGAAGCGCCATTGGAAATGGATCTCAATCGCTGTCGCGACGCTCATAGTGCTGGTGCTTTGGCTCAGGTTGCATTCGCCAAGTGAGCAATTTCCCCAAGCGCCACCATCACCATCGCCTGAGGCCCTGGTAGTCGAACCAACGACCGCCGCCAAGGCGCTGGTCAAGCCAGCGCTGGCGTTGTCTCCCCCGTCGTTCCCATCGCTCGAGCTTCATGGCGACGCGGAAATGGAGCGCGTGATGGACATTTACTGCCGCGGTCCGATCCTGCACGCGGTCCAGATGGCGAACGTGTTTTCCGACAGCAAACACTTTGTCGACATGCCGATCAAGGCGAACAGCAGCGCGTTCGACATCATTGTGGACTTTCAAAAGCGCAAGCTCGCGATGACCGAGTTCCGTCCCAGTCCCAGTAACAGCGCTCACAACAACCACAACAACGACAGGCTCAAGCGTGAAATCTCGCATGAAGTGCAGCTGCGGCACTTTGTGAATGACCATTTCGACCCACCAGGCTCGGAATTGATTCCGATCACACCGTTTGACTACCAGGAGCTCCAGATCCCGCCGATGATCGCCGATATCCAGGACGAGCAGCTACGAGATTGGGCGTTCTCGCTGCACCAGCTCTGGCGAACGCTCGGACGCGTCCCCAATTTGCGTGTGCGGAGCTCGTACTTGCACGCGAAGCCGTTCGAGGACCCGCATCTGCGTCGTCCGCAGAATATCCTGATTGTCCCCGGCGGAAGATTCCGCGAGAGCTACTACTGGGACTCATATTGGATTGTCCAGGGACTGCTTGTGAGCAACATGAAGCACACTGCGCGCGGCGTGGTCAACAACTTGCTTGAGTACGTTGCAGAATTTGGTTTTGTGCCAAATGGCGGTCGCATCTACTACCTGACGCGCTCGCAGCCGCCGATGCTCTCGGATATGGTGAAGTTGATTGCGCAGGCAGGCCGTCATAACGCGACAAAGGTCGAGTTTGACGTGTCGTACCTGAACGCGACAGTGCCGATCCTCGAGCGCGAGTATGGCTTCTGGATGCAGCTTGGACCAGGAGGCCACGCGGTCGAGTTCGTTCGACCGAGCCCCGAGGATAACACAAAGAAGGTCTCGTACCTGCTCAATCGGTACACATCCAGCGCGAACCATCCGCGACCCGAGTCGTATCGCGAAGATGTGGATATCGCGGCAGAGATCTATGGCACAAGTGACGATGGCATTGCTGCTGCAGACACGGAATCCAAGAAAGACATGTACTACAACGACATCATCGCGGCTGCAGAGAGCGGCTGGGACTTTAGCAGTCGCTGGCTGCGCGACAAGTCCGACATGAAGACCATGCACACGTCGTCCATTATCCCCGTGGATCTAAATGCGATCATGTATCGCATGGAGAAGAACCTCGAGACTTTCCACGAGTACTTGGGGAACGTCAAGCGTGCACGGTTCTTTCGAGAAGCTTCAAAACAGCGGATACTCGCGATGAACGAAGTGCTCTGGAGCGACGAGCACAATACGTGGAAAGACTATAATCACGAGACACTCACCCACTCGGACATCGTGTCAGTGTCGGATTACACTCCGCTGTGGGCGAAAGCGTTTGATCCAAATGACACAAAGCGACTGCAGCGAGTGGTCAAGTCGCTACAAGAATCGGGTCTGCTGCAGGTCGGTGGGATCCAGACCACGAACGTGTATACGGGGCAGCAGTGGGACGCGCCGAACGCGTGGCCGCCAGAGCAGGACATTGTGATCGAAGGGCTGCTTGCAGTGAACACGAAAGAGGCGCACGAACTGGCGCGTGAGTTGATGCAGAGCTGGGTGCACTCGGGCCTGACAGCGTACCGACAGACCGGACTGATGTTTGAGAAGTACAACGCGACGGAAATCGGCGGACTCGGGGTCGGCGGCGAGTACTTCCCGCAGTTTGGCTTTGGCTGGACGAACGGGGTGATTCTCAAGTTCCTCACGATCCACCAGAACTTGCTGCTGGACTAAAGAATCGGTTTTAGGGGCTTTGAAGTTTAGTATTCTGACAATAAAATGCATGAAGGACGATTTTGAAATTGGTTCAGATGGAACAATGAAATTGGTTCACAGTCAAGAAAGCTCTCTTGAGGACGGGGGGGAGTATTCCGAGTAAAGCGAGTCAATTTCGACCACCTGTTGTTTCTATTTCCTCTTTTCCGTCTCTGACTTTGAGCGCTGCTATCGAGTGTCGTTTCCGACCTCTCTACACATCCTCGCTATCAAACTCGCTATTCTCTCCTTCTCTCTCTCTGTTTATCCTTCTCACGGGCTAAAGTGTCGGATTGGAGATAGTAAACTCACAGAGTTCACTGCCGCCAGCCCACACACCATAGTCTCGTTCAGCTAGCCCTGTCCAGTCAGTCCACTTGGTCGAGTCACACTCAGTCACCGATTGACTAACTTAGTTGGTCGCGGCGAAGACGTATGGCTTGGCGTTGCGGAACGTCGACATGTCGCGGATCGAGTTGGCGTGGAACTTGTATTCGATCAGCGTGTTCGAGTCGAGCATGAGGATCTCCTTGAGCTTCTCACTGTGTCGTTGTACCATACATATCGCAAGAGTTGCATGAGTCACAGTCCAATAGCCCATCTCCAACGGCAAAAAGAAAATCGACAAACTAAACGACAACTTACCCGATAGCGAAGCGCGTGTTGTCGTCCGAGTTGTCGGCGTTCCAAACCGAGAGCATGTCTTCTTTGGAGCGGATCGCCATGGCGATCCCGACCACGTCGCGGCTCTCAAAGGCTTCCCCGATCGCGGCGAACACGAGGTCCTGCCACATCTTGCCGAGCACGTTGGCCTTCTTCTTGATCTTGAGGATCCAGCAGCCGCCCTGCGGGAACGCTTCCCACATTGGCGCGCAGTTGGCCTGGTCACGGAACAGGTAGAGGTTCACATCGCGGCTCAGCTGCGACGGACGCTTCACGTGGATGTAGTGGCTACACAAACACACAGTAGGGATAATAGACCCCTCCCCCTTCAATTAGCAACATGCGCGCGAATCGTAGCTCTTCAAGAGAGAGTGAAGCAGACCTACCGCCAAAAGTCTTCAACGGTGCTGAACTGGGCGATCTTCTGGAGGTTTGACTGGTACGTTCTGATAACAAACAACACAATGCAAATCACCTGTCAGCATGTACACAAGCACTCTTCCAATTCGTAACGTAATAGCAGCAACAATAAGCGGTAGTTGGCGACTCACCCGACATCGATCTTCTTTGGGAGCTTCTTGTCGTACCTGTTCGTTCGTTCATCGTTCACATCGAAAGCAGCAATACAATACCGGCGGCGCAGTGGTTAATTTACGCAATTCGATAGATGGTGGTGTGATGGCGCTGCACACCACGCGCAGCACGCACTTCATACGTGCATGCAGCTAGTCAATAAGCTGGAACAATGCTATGGATTAGACACGTACCAGAGAGCCCACGACGTCTCGAGTGGGTGCTCTTCGTCGGCAGCAGCCACTTCCTGGTTCTTCACTGCTCACATTCATTAGGCGACGCAAAAAGCACACAGATACAACCACAATAGCGTCAATGACTGCAGCATCTACCAGTACGTGATCACATGTTGATCGCAGCTGTAGAGAGAGCAGCCAGAGAGAAGCGCATGCACGCACACACCTTGCACTTCCTTTTCGCCAGCCATGATGCTCAACAGCTTTTCGCAAAAATACACCAACCAACCAGCCCAGCCAGCCACGCACAAAACCACAAAACGTCTTAGGGTGTTCCACAAGGTGTGCTAGAAACCGTTCCAGATCGTTGTGGCGCACACAATTGGCACAACTGTGGGTTTGCATATCTCGCAACCGTTTATAAGGTAGCGTTACAGTTGTGAGCATGCATACCCACTTTCGTTTATAAGGTTGTGCATGCGGATGCCAATACATCTAAATTATTCTTACTTTTTTCAAGACAAACATCTAAAAATCTACCTTCAGGTATAAGGTAGTCCGCATAAAAGAAACATAAAGAGCGACCGAGGTTTTTCCAAACGATCAACGATGGCCTGCATCCAGCAGCACATCCACACCAATGATGATTTGTTTTAGCGCTGGGTTGCTGTAAATGCTTTTGCGTATGTATGCTACATGGAGGACTGGGAGAAGGGCTGGTCTGGTGGATGAATGGAAGGATCGAGCAGGAGCTGGCAGGAAAGAGCCCTCGGCGTTTCTCGTCTCCAAAGCGTTGGGGGTTCTTCATTTCTTTTCTGTTTCTGTTTCTTAGGGTTCTTGTTGTTTTTCTCTCTCTCTGATTGCCTCTCGCTGCTGCTGTATGGTAACTCAAATGCTCCAAGAAAGCGTCTAGTGGTTCGGTGTCTTGCCTTGTTGCTACATTCAGCAAACACACACGACAAAATCAGCAAATTGGACATCATGTCGAAGCATTTCCCCTCCTAGGCAGCGCAACGTACCTCTTCATCAGCGCGCTTGCCGAGTGTAAACAGAAGCTCTTCCACGTCGTCGACATTGTTCAGATACAAGTGCGCGTGGCTCGGCTTCTTGCCGACTGTGCACGTGAACAAGTGGTGCAACGAGCCTTCATTCGACGCTGGAGGTGTGTCCATGATGCCGCTGCCGCTTCTCACCATAGCGCGACCGTGCACACTCTCCTCTGATCGCTCGGCATAGTAGTCGTAGATCGATTTAAACATGCTCTCGTCGGTCGTGTCGTCGCCAATGCAGAACAAAAAATCCGGGTGGCCGCGGTTGATTCCGGCGTCTTGGGTCAGAATCTGTCGCGCGACGACGCCCTTGTTTAGCCCTTCCGGCACAATCTCCAGCAGCCCTTTCTTGCGGATGATGTTCACTGGGTGGTCTCGCAGCACGTCTTCCAAGTCGCTCTGCAGCGAATTCGCCTGCAAGAGTCCCCACTCCGGGTCAGTTGAGCGGAAGTTCCACGCGATGCTCTGCTCCATGTACCGCAGCACACTGCCGTTTGTTCGCGTGCAGTACACTTTCAGGATCGGGTCCACTGCTTCACGGACTGCGCGCCAATCAAATTTGAAGTTGTGGTGGTGCCAGTGTCGGTCATCAGCATTGCTACTTCCATCCTGCTCTTGTGCGCTGTCTGGGTCTTCGACACGCGTGCGGATCGACTTTGCCCACGAGTAAAGCGCGCCGTTCTCGGCAGCGAGACCGAGACCGCGGATGTGGCCCACTGCGGAAGTCAGGTTCAGCTGGCTCAGTCCACTTACCACAAACACCGTGTTGCGTGGGTCGCTGGTCAGCATCGTCAGCGCGTCGATCATGCGAGGAGAAGGGAGCTTTCCTGTCACCGCAGTGAAATCTTTCTTCACGTACATCGACATGTTCTCGCGCGCGATGATCGTGCCACCGTAGTCGAGTAGAAACACGCGACGCTTGGACGAGTTGTACGCTTCCAAGACTCGCTGAATGTTCAAGTGCTTGAAATCCGATCGCTGTCCAATGCGGAGCACGTGCGAGCGGCCGATCTCTGTGTCCATGTACTCCATGTCTGTGTACTCTTCGTCTCCTTCTTCGTTCTCGGTCGCCTCTTGCAGCACAGAGAGCACCTGTTTCGTCCAGTTGGCTGCCGGTTGGTTCGTGATGTACGGCAAGTCGCGCGCGCGACGACCCATGCGCTCTTCCTCACTCATAGTCAGCGCATGGTCGAGCGAGTTGACGACTTCTGTGATGTTCCACGGGTTCACGCGCAGTGCGCCGTTCAAGACACAGCAGCACGCCGAGAACTCACTCAGGATGACCACACCAGCGCGGTTTCCCGGAGTTACGCCTTTCGCAAACACGTACTCGAGTGGCTTGAGGTTCAAACCCTCGCGGATCGAAGTGACCATCAGGATGTCGCACGCAAGCCACATGATGATGCGTTCGCGCAGAGAGAGTGCGGAAGTCGACTCTTCATAGTCAATCACGTCAGCGCCGTGCTGCTCGGTGATTCGCTTCACGAGCTGGCGGATTTCGCCACTGCTGTATTCCTGATCACCCTCACGCGAGTTGGTCAGATGGCATCGCTGGACAAGCACGAGGCGGTCTTTCCATGAAGTACACGTGCTGAAGAACTGCTCAAATGCGAGGAGCTTGAGCGGGATGCCACTTAGCCGCTGGCACACGTCGATACCGCCGATGAGGACCTTGCCCGCATGCTTCTCTCGGAGTTTGCGCGCCGCTTCGTGAACTTCTGGGTCAGCGATCACATCTCGGATCGCTCGGTTCTCAATGCCGACGTGGCTGATCGTAATGACAACGTTGCGGCCACGGTAATCGACACCGAGGTTGCCGCCGCGACGAGACTGGTACGAGAGACCGAGGAACCGCTTGCACGCGTTCAGGAAATGCCGTGCGTGGTCGAACGAGTGGAACCCGACAACATCGACACCGAGCACGCCTTCCAGAAGTTGAGGACCGTGCGAAAGCTCGCGGAAAATCTCCGACGTCGGGAACGGCACGTGCAGAAAGAACACCATCGACGGACGCTTCGTGTCCTTCTCCTTGCAGAGTCGTGCGAGGTACGACGGGAAGAGCAGCAAGTGGTAGTCGTGCACCCAGACCGTGTCGTTCTTGCCACAGAGATCACCCACGCAGGTCGCGAGCAGCAAGTTCACTTGCTGGTACGCCTCCCACCACTTGCCGTTGTTGCGCTCCTCTTTCCACTGAATCACTTCGTTTCGATCCCACACCGAGGTATAAATATCGAGAATGTCCACGTTGTGAAACATCGGCCAGAGCTTGTTCTTGCAATACCCTTGGTAGTGGTCCGCGGCGAGCTCGCGATCAATAAATACAGGAATGCAGTCCATCTTCGCGAGCACGTCCGTGATCTCGCACTTGTCGTCATCCGAGAGGTCTTCCAGGTCGTCTCGCGCTTGGTGAGTCACACAGCCGACCCAGCGCACGTGCATCGACTCGGCGATAGATCCTTCGCTTCGCGAAATCAGACTGTCGCGATTCCACGCAGCAGACCACGAGCCGTCGACTGGCGACTTGGTGAGTTTCACAGGCAGGTGGTAGCACACGAGGAAGAGCGTCGACGCAGGGTCAGGGTGGTAGTTCGCGGGCATGTACCGCTTGTAGCGCGACTGGATCTTCGCTTGGCGGAAATACTGCGACGCGGTTCTCGCGAGCGACGGCGGACCGCTGGTGCTGCTGCTGGTGACACCATCCGGATTGTTCTCTGCAGACGCCATATTCTCTTCTTTCGTCTCAAAGTCGCTGCGTGGGAGCTCTTTGCGACGTTCGTACACGGCAGACCGCTCGTTCATGGCGCCTGTTTTCACGAGCTGTAAGTCGCTGTCGTACACGCCGAATTCTTCAACGACACTCATCTCTCGGCCGTCAGGAACCATCACGCGCTCGCACTCGATGGGCTCCCACGAACTGAACACGCCACCAGCGAAGAGCGCAAACATGTACTGATGCGGCACGCCGCGCGGCAGGATCATTGGCTTCACGGTCGTCCAGTATGGGTACTCCTCCGGGGTTGTCACAAGTGTCGTCGACTCGTTCGGGTTGAAGTGGCCCATCACGAACGACGAGCCCGAGCAATGCAACGACTCGCCAAAGCGACTCTCACACTTGACTCTCAGGTGCACGCGGGTGAAAGTACCGGAGTTGACGTCGCCATCCATCAGCCTCGAGGGCTTCCACGTCGGCGGGAGCGACGCCGACATGTGGTCGCTGTCGTCTTCCGAGATCGCAGCCGCGCTTCCGAGACTGCTGTTGCTGTTGCTCCCGCTCTCACTGCTGCTCGAGAGCGCAGATCGCGGAACCGTGAACGCTGCGGAGATCAGCGACTGCTGCTGTTCTTTCGCGTCCGCCTTGTCGGAATCGCCACCACCGGACTTGCCCTTCTTTTCCGGCGGGGTGAACGCCGCTGCAGGGTACGACGGCCGCTTGCCCTCGGTGCTGCTGCTGCTGGGCGTCGCGGCGGGAGACGCAGTCTTGCTGCTGCTACTGCTGTCCTCTAGATCCAGTCGGTCGCTCATGTCTGCTTGCTGTTCTGCTTCTTTCTCGTTCGTTCTTCTTCACTTTATTTTCGTGCGTTCGTCACTATGTGGGGACAGCAAAGAGAGGCACCACACGCACACACGTACAATAGATAGCCGATCACCTCAGGGGAGAATGCGCTTCGTATTCCCTGATAACCCGCTCGCTCGTGATTGCGGCGTCTGCGCGTCGGGAGCTCTTCGGTCGATCTCCTGGCCTTGAGCTTGCGCTTTGGAGAGAAAAGAAACAGCTCCTGTGTGTGTTGCTCTGGACGCTTGATGCTGGTACCTCTCAAAAGCGATAGTGCGACTCAGCCAGGATCACTTGCACACGATCAAACAGGGAGATTTTTTATGTGAAGCGCACACCTCTCAAAGTCGATCGATCTCGGAAGCCAACGCGGGTTGGGAGAAAATGCACACATGTTGTATTAGTATTTCTTGTTTAAGAGGACACTTTTGATTCTGGCGGGTCGGGTCGAGGGGTGGGTGTGAACCCACAAACGGGTTTCCGTGACTCACGCTGCGTCATCAAACCGCGAAATACCGGTTTCCAAGAGTTGACAGTGGACGATTATAAATTACCGGTATGGGTGCCGGAAAGATTCAGCATTAGTTTGTGTGGACCACCGCGCTCGTATCAGTTTGTGTGGGCCACACCCTGGCATCCAGTTTGACTGGGTGAGCGGAAAGCAGCAGCGAAGAGCGAAAGAGGGAGCAGCTCGCATCGCTTCGCCCGGAACCAACCACCACAACAGTCAGTCCTTCTTTGTCTGCCGCGTTCGCTCACTGTCTCACAACAGGGACTCACTCACCAACGCTCGACCGTCGCCACACACCCACACCCTACTCATACACACAGCAATGGCGTCCGAAGTCGCAGCACGTGGCCTGTCCAAGGAAGAAGAGAAGGCGGCCAAGAAGGCAGCCAAGCTCGCCAAGAAGCAAGCCAAGGAGCAAGCCGCCGCCGACAGCAGCAGCGACGTGGAAGTGAAGAAGGAGAAGAAGGAGAAGAAGGAGAAGAAGGAGAAGAAGGAGAAGAAGGAGAAGAAGGAGAAGAAGGAGAAAAAGGAGAAGAAGAAGCGCTCGCGTGGTGAAGAGGACGACGAGCCAGCGCTCGCCACCACCTCGGAAGAGAGCGAAGTGGAAGTGCTCCCAAAGAAGCAAAAGGGCAGCGATGGCGCCGCCGTGGTGACCACGTCTGTGGGCGGCACCGAGAACCCCCCGCTCGACGACTACCGCATCTCGCAGGCGACCCAGGAGAACCTCAAGAAGCGCGGCATCCACACGCTCTTCCCTATCCAGGCGATGACCTTCGACAAGATCTTCGACGGCAAGGATCTGATGGGCCGTGCGCGTACCGGTATGGGTAAGACGCTTGCGTTTGCTCTCCCAGTTATCGAGCTGTTGCTCAAGAACACGAAGCCGCTCGCCCGCGGTCGCGCTCCGCGTGTCGTGTGCATGGCGCCAACGCGTGAGCTCGCCCGACAGGTGGCGTCCGAATTCGAGCTGACTGGCCCTTCGCTCAGCACGGTGTGCATCTACGGTGGCGCCTCGTACAACTCGCAGAACGACGCGTTCCGCAAGGGCGTGGACATCCTCGTGGGCACCACGGGGCGTGTGATCGACCACATCGACCGCGGCAACCTGCGTCTGCACAACTGCGAGTTCCTGATCCTCGACGAAGCGGACACAATGCTCGAAATGGGTTTCCGTGAGGACGTGCAGAAGGTGTTCGCTGCCATGGAGAAGGTGAAGAACGACCAGCTCAAGCGCCAGATCCTGCTGTTTTCGGCCACGATTCCGTCGTGGGTCAAGGAGGTCGCGGACAAGTACATGCAGAAGGACCGCGAGTTCGTGAACCTCGTGAAGGATTCGGACGACCAGGCGTCCACGGACGTGCAGCACATTGCGATCCCGTGCCACTGGCAGGGCCGCCCGACGCTGCTGGCGAACCTGCTCGGCATCTACGCGAAGAAGACGTCGCGCACGATCATCTTTGCGGAGACGAAGAAGGACTGTAACGAGTTGGCGGTGCACCCGGAGATCAAGCAGGACGCCCAAGTGCTCCACGGTGACATCGCGCAGGACCAGCGTGAAACCACGATGAAGGCGTTTCGCGAGGGAAAGCTGCGCCTGCTGATCGCGACGGATGTCGCGGCCCGTGGTCTCGACATGAACGTCGACTTGGTGATCAACTCGGAGCCTCCTCGCAAGGCCTCGGGCAACGCCGACGTGGACACGTACGTGCACCGATCGGGTCGTACCGGTCGTGCCGGCAAGAAGGGTATCTGTATCACGCTGTACACGCAGCGCCAGCAGGACGCGTTGTCGCACATTGAGCGCAAGATCGGCAACAAGTTCACCATGCGCGGTCCTCCAGACCAGGACGACTTGATCAAGGTGTCGGCCGCCAAGGCGATCGAAGAGATCGAAGCCGTCGACCCATCGATGATTGCGCTGTTCGAGGAGAAGGCGGACGAGCTCCTGGAGCTCCTCGGCCCACAGAAGAGTCTCGCGGCCGCGCTGGCGTGCATCACGGGCCACACGAAGCCGCCTCGCCGCACGTCGCTCATGTCGGGCGTGCCGGACTACGTGACCGTGCTGTTCATGAGCTCGAACTTCATCCGCGCCAAGGGCTACGTCTGGAACGCGCTCAACCGCGACATCCCGGAGGAGTTCGCCAAGGACATCAAGCAGATGACTCTCACGGAGGACTCCATGGGCGCGTGCTTCGACCTGCCGGTGACGGCGCTCGAGCAGCTCGAACAGAAGATCGCGGAGCAGGGCACGTCCTGCCCGTATTCGATCCCAAAGACCATGCCGAAGCTCCAGCAGCCAGCGTACATGTCGCGCCCAAGCGGCGGTCGCGGCTTTGGCGGTGGCCGTGGTGGTGGCCGTGGGTTCGGCGGCGGTCGTGGCGGTGGTCGCGGCCGGAGATTTTAAACTTCCTTGTGATTTGCGATAGACGATGATAATTTGATATATAGCCTAGTAACTTTTGAAGACATTTTCCCACTTTCAAGCTGTTTTGTTCGAGGTTGGCTTTGGTAGAGCGAGAGAGGTTGAATCTGCGCTGCTCTCCTTCGTTGGTCCTCCCCAATTGAATTTGCCTTCTTGACTAACGTACAACTATCAATGATGTGTCCTCACAACCGTGACCGCGGCGAACTCGCCATCATCACCGATGACAGAACAATGATGAACATTCTCTCTCTTTCGGTCCACAACGTGGTGCTGTGCACTTGACTCACGGTTTCCAGCAGCGCTGGCTTTTTAGTTTTAGCTTAATGATCTCATCTTAACACAAAATTTTGCGGGAGGGATGATTGGATTGTTGGACTTCATCTCCATGCTCAGCAGCTTTCTTTCATTGAGCAGTGTGGGCTTCGATCTCCACTATGTTTCTCTTGGACTCATTCAGTTGCTGCCAATGGATAGCTGATGGCTACATTGTTGAGAGTGAAGCCAGTCACAATATCGAAATAGTGACATGTGACATTGTGAAAATCAATCCCACCCAACCAAATGGCACTAATTTGATTTATACTCATAAAATGAGAGTTTTGCATTTTATTGCTCACAAGCTTCTATTTTAGTATCTCTTTTTTCAATTTAAAAGTTAATACAGATGTCACTCCCAATAAGTTACACTGCCAAAAATTCATACCCTTTCCAAAACGATAGAATGTGTAAAGCCATCATTCTTATTTGCAAAATTTTCGCGCATTTTCAGCAGTCACAACAAAAGCGAACTAAAAAG
>JAASGK010000807.1:0-16014 GCA_023334195.1 Globisporangium emineosum
ATCTCTGCTTCCTTGACGAACGCTTCTGTTGGCTGGCGTCCACGGGACTCGAATAGCCGCTTGACCACGACCGTGGTGCTTCGCTCGAAGGTGCCAATATGCAACGTACTCCGCGAGCCCATGTCGAAGAGCTCGTGCTTCCACTCGACAGCGTACGGTGGGATGTACCACAAGTGCACGGACGGGATTGCGACGCCGCGCTGGGTTGTCATCTGCTCCAGTACCCATTCCAGCAAGTTGGCCACCTCGGGTGCATTCTGCGCTCGCCGGTACTGGATCTCGTAGCTGATGTTGGTTAGATCTTGGTTCATTTGCTCCACGTCAGTCCTGTTGTCGCCATCCTGTTGTTCTTTCATCACAAGCGTCTGCACATTCTCCACGTATTTCACCAGGTCTTGGACCCAGCAATGTCGCCACTCGGTTATCTTTTTTGAACGCGCAAGCTCTACGTCTTGAAGCAACGAGTCGAGCTCTGTCTGTGCGCTTTGTATCCTTCCCAGCAACTCTCTCGTCGCCCCTACTCTCTCGAGCAGCGTTTGGGTCGACTGGCGCTCTCGAAACTCCACCACGCGTTTAAAGACCTCTGTGGAGAGAGTCTCCACGCCAGAAGTATTGCCACCACTGCCACACCGACTTGTTCTCTTCTTCTTGAGCGTCTTGATCAGCATCTTGTGACGCGTGTACACGCGGCGGTAGAGGTGCTTGGACTCCTTCATTCTGTGGCGCGCGCGGAGTTTCCTCGGCAGGATCTTCTTCAGACTGTGTCTAAATGAGTGTCTCGATTCAACACCACTCCCAGCATCATGAGCGCTTCTGACCGATGAGCTGGACGACTTGGACCATGAAGAGGACGACATTATTGTTGGGCACTCAATAAAACACACGATGAGAAATCAATCAACCCAAGAGACAGAGCCAACTGGACTGGACTCAGCTTGAAGTGAACGCCGCCAGTGGGTGGGCGGACGAACCTTCGCGGACACCGCTCGCTTTGGCACTCACGCGCTCAGGCAGTCGCCCGCACGCAGCACAGGAAGCAAAGCACGCGCGTCAGCTCTCGTGCGCGGAGGAAACACGAGGGAGAGAGAAAGAGCGTCGCGTATGTCGTGTCGTCTTCTGCCAAAGCCGCTTGAGAGCACGCGTTCATTGTGATTCCAAAAAATCTGGAATGAAGGGCCGGACAGACGACAGACCAAGACCCGCATAAGTCTGCGCAAAGGAGAAATAAACTTGCGGACTTACGAGCTTCTCGACAAAAATGGGAAATTTTACAGTAAGGATTTTCTGATAAGTGCGCATATGTGCTTCATATATAAATACGCAGTGGTCAGATATGTGCGCATTCTGATCACCCCCAACGTTGTGCTTCAAACTTGAATGGAATTCATTTTGAAGCAATAGATTGTCCTTGTTGAGCCTTCAAGATGAGGGGCTTCATGCACACCCACGAGATGTTGGTCCAGCCAACCAACATCTCGATCGCGGTAGGGATACTGACGCTTCGTCTCGCGCCAACCTCGCGTCCACAGACTGATCTGCAGCCCTGACCAAGCCTGTTAAACCTCTACGACGCGCGCTCTACGTGTGCGAAGACGGCTGGCCGTTCACCGAGCTTGGGGGCCTGGACAGACGCCCCAAGGACAGACGCCCCAAGCGCTGCTGTGCGTGTTTCTTGACGTGCTCGTGGACAACAAGCCGTTCACACACACTCTCGGGTTTATCCACGGTTTGGTGGACTACGCTGTGCTCGGCGTCGGGGTGAACAGCAAAGTGCCCCCTCACCTTGCGAACTTTGGATCTCAATAGAATGGGCCTAAGCCAGAAGAAGAGGAGGAAATGAAAGAGTTCTAGTGCGAAGACCAGAAAGCGACCCCGGACGCGGATTCCTACACACGCGGTTGAAGAATGATAAGCTCGAGTTCGTCAAGTTCATGAAGAGCTCGGCCAATTCGCGAATTGGAGGTCGTTCGCGGATGATGCGCGCAGCGTTCGAACTCAAGAAGATCGCGGAGCGAGAGTTTCGGTCTAACGTGACTGGATCACGCGCTCGCTCCTGTCGCTGGTGTTGTATGCATAAGTAGGGGAAAGCCTTTTTATTAGTGGAGTGAGTGGATGTGCAACCATTTTACATAATAGTCGTTGCGGTCGGTAATATTGTAATGTAGAAGTAGTGTTCAACTACAGTACTGTACCTAGGTGCTGGATTTGATACTGTGCTCTCGTTCTTCTGACCTCCAGGTCATCAACTGTGCAAGTTGCAGGCCATGCAATTTGTTTGCATGCTGCACGATCTTTTTGATCCACGCGGGTAACTAAACTGGCGCACTTTAGCAGCTGCCATGAGAACCTGAACAGAGGTTGCACCTTATGAGACGCCGAGCCAAACTGGATATCCTTGGAGTTCTCCTCGTCCACGACAACTTCAACTCCAGCGGCGCATTCATTTTCGCGTGTGCAGCAGATGGTCTGCACCTCTTGCAAGGGCCGACTAGGTTCTGTGGAGACATGAGACCCACGCAGTTGGCAAGCGACATGTGTGTGCTGGTCAAGACTGCGATATCCCCAGACAAACAGGCGTTTGTTAGCCGGAGGCCTGGCTATAATATCAAACAAAAGGAAGTGGTGACACCAATGCAATCGCGATGTCTAATGCCGAATGCCGAATGTCTCAGCTGTCTCGCGAAAGGGTCATCACCACATAAGTGCGCAAACGGCATGGCCGGCCACGCCACGTGTCAGTTCAACCATTTCGTGATCCTCCAGCAAGCGCACACAAGCCCCAAGCAAGCAACCAATACCTTCGCACCTTCCATCATCATCATGGCCGCCGAATTCCACGCGAAGCAGATCCGCAAGATCCAAAAGCGCCTCTCGGGGGAGAAACTGTCGATCGAGTCGGCGGTCGAGCGCTTCGAGGAGCTCCCGGACGTCCGCACCCATGCGCACGAGTACCTGGACGCGATCCTACGCGAGAAATACGAGGACCGCGGATTCGAAGAGCTCGGCTATGTGATTCAGTTCCTGCGCGCCCTGATGCCTATCGACCCGGACTACACGTTGCACGGCTGCTGGGTGCTGTACCAGGTCGACTCGCAACTGCTCACGAGCTACCACCGCCACCACAGCCTCGCGCTACCGTTCTTCATCTACGAACTCACAGGCAAGCTCATGGGCACGCCGTACAAGGGACGCGCCGACCAGTTCTGGATGGAGTGGTTCGTCCCGAGCGTCCAGGCGATCATCGTGGGCCAGAACATCCACATCGAAAGCATCGCATGCCACGAGACGCTCTACTCCCCTGCTGACGACCTCAAGCACGACTCGCAGCGACGATTCGCGTTCACGTGGAACGAGCCGTGGACCCCGGCGCGCGAAGAGCTCGAGGCCCAGTGGCGCCTCATCCCAGGCGACGAAGCCAAGTCGTGGTTCTACATTGCGAACGCCCGGTACCCAGGCGAGTACCTGTACGCGTCCGACAAGCGACACGATGGCTGCCACTACGGTGGCCACTTTGCGTTCTCGTGGTGCGAAGGTCGTCCCGGCGGTGAGGACGACGAGTACCAGGCCCGCTGGCAGCTCCACGCGTTCAGCCGCGACGTGTTCGCGCTCTACAACCCCAAGTACCGTGTGTACCTGTACGCGTCGAACGAGATGCGCGACCCCCAGCGCCGCTTCGCGCTCACGGCGCGCGAGGATCATGCGAACGGCAATGTGGAAGTCGACCGCAAGTGGATCTTCCGCGCGTGCCCGCAGTAAGATGACGCGGAACTTCGTAGTGTCTTGTCGTTTCGACAACTTCGTTGTAGTAGGTACTAGCTGCGTAGTAGCAATTGACAGAGCTCGACCGGAGCACTAGCGTATGTGTTCCATGCAACTCAAATTGACGAGTACCTGGGTTGTTCCATGTGGTACATGTGTAGCAATTCGTGGCTGTTATCAGATCGGATTTGCTGACTCTCCCTCTCCTCCTCACAGGAAGATGGACCACCCTCAACCTTCGTTGATCCTCTTTCCCTTTTAATCTGATCCCACGCGCGATCGGTGCACCTCTTTCACCCATTTAGATACTCTCTTGCAGGAGACGAAGAAAAAGAAGCCGCGATGCCACACCCACACACGCTCCCTTGAGGAAGAACTGTTGACACCACTGTCGACCTGCTGATGATGCCCGTGCGCAGGTGGCAAAACCCCTCCGTGGGCACTGGTGGGATTGAGAGCTCACTTCTTCTTTCCCCGCTCAAGTGTCCAGGCAAGTGGTCCTCGCTATCTCCAACCTACCACAACAGGGATGAAGCTCTCACGGTGCCTCGCAGTGTTCGCGTGTTTTGCCTCTTTCGGCACCGTATCAGCTGCCGCTGATGATCACGTGCCAACGACGTTCTCCGCCAAGATCCTCGTGGACTCGGCCACGGCGCTCTGCTCGGTGATCAAACCGACGTCCCCCACGCAGCTGCACCGCGCGATCAAGACGCCCTCGGACATCGTGGAGCAGACAGTGTCGCGTCAGAACCGCATCTCGAAAGCAGAAATCTTGATCCTCCAGGACGAGCCGGATGCGCAGAAGTTCGTCGAGATCATCGGTGGGAGCGTGGCTGCCGTGGAGGCTCGTATGATGGAGCGGTGCCCCTTGGGAATCAACTCTGCGCCATCAACTGCTGCCGTTATCACTAAGACCGAGAAGAAACGATTGCTCCGCCACGAGGCCATCGCTGCTGATACTGACACCCCAATCACCAGGAAGATCGTGGACTCGGGCAACCCGTCGAACCGCATCGACGTCGTGTTCATGGGCGACGGCTACACTCTTGAAGAAGAAACCCGGTTCTTCGACGACATCCAGCGCCTGACGGACGAGATGTTCACGGGCGATACTTTCGCGCAGTACCTGCCGCTGTTCAACGTCTGGGCCGCGTACCTGCCGTCGAACGAGTCTGGCATCGGCGTTGGCGGAGAACCCCGGGATACCGCATTTGGACTCTACCGAGGTATGTTTTGCACTCCAGTGCTGTCGCACTCTCGATCGACCGTTCCGGTTGTAATGATACTGACACTGGACTCTGGGGGGTACTGTACTTTGAAATTTCGCAGACGGCACGGAGCTTCGCGGCGTGTACGCGACCAAGCCCGAGAAAGCGCGTGAGGTGTGCGACTTGGTCGGCCAGGATGCCTGCGATTTCCCGTCGCTAATCGGTAACGACGACTTTTACGGCGGCCTCGGTGGCGAGTTCGTGATCTCCACCCGCAGCCCAAGCTCCGGCACCATCGTGTTGCGTCACGAGATGGGCCACAACTTTGGGTAAGCTCGCCGTTGTTTTTAATGATTCTAAGGGATATCTTTGTGCTTGATCTCTAATCGGTGCTGCCTACATCTCTCTCTTTCTATAGCGATGTCGGCGAGGAGTACGATGGCGGTTACGTCTACAGTGGCGCCAACTCAGTGCGAACTGTCGCGGGTGTGACCTGGAAGCACTGGCTCACGGAGCCTACGAAACTCATTGAGCAGAAGGCCGCCCAGCTTTTCCAGCAGCACATCTGGTACGATCTCAAGAATGGCGAGTACAACATCAAGTTCACATCCACTGGCGCGTACAACCGGTCGTACATCTTGATGTCGGCTTCAGGTGTCGACACTGACGACTCGCTGACGGTCAGTCTCGACGGTGTGCAGCTGCCCTGGAAGTCAAACGGGTTGAAAGACCGCACGTTCTACTCGTGGACCAACTCAACGAGTGGCTTCTCGGCTGGCGCACATACCCTCCAGGTAAAGGCCGGTGGCTCGTTCACTGGCTCGATCATCAAGCAGCTCTGTAATGCGGTCATCTACGAGTACAAGGACGAGAGCGAGTACAAGCTGGACGACAACAACTACATCGGCATCTACCCAACGTACAACATCAACAAGGCCAAGACGTACCGCCCGAACAACGAGAAATGCATCATGCGCAACATGCTCTCGACATCGTTCTGCGCTGTGTGCCAGGAGAACATGTGGCACCAGTTCCTCGCGCGCATCGAGTTTATCGACGATGTTGTGGTGTCCGGTAAGAGTGCCGAAGTGAAGCTAATCCCACTGGGCCAACTGCGTCCCGCCACCGACGGCTTCATTCGCGCCAACCCGGCGGTGGCCAATGCCGAGAAGTACACCGTGCAGTGGCTCCAAAATGGCACGGAAGTGACCAAGTTCCGCGACCAGTTCAGCGTGAACCTCACAGAGGAAGCTGTGGGTGAGTGGACTGTGGTCGCGGTGTTCTCGACGCCAAACGTGCGCGTGGACCCGCACGGCTACATGAAATCCGAGAAGAAGTTCACCCTTGCCTAAGGATGTAGGCACAGAATAGCCCATTTGGTCTTGGCTTAAAGACCCCCCTCCACTCCACCGCTCCCTGATATTCTGACCATGTTGTTTTTGCTTCCTGAAAAAAGCGTCTCGAGAATTCGCAGCTTATTGATTGCAACTCTCATCCCTATGCGATGAGCTACTCTCGTTGGGACAGTGAAAACTGGGATGTTCAATCAGCGTCCTCGATTGTTTTGTGAATTCATATTTGCTGGTCATAGTAGTTTATACTGGGGACAGCGGGTTTCGCTCGGCCTTAACTGCTGAGCCCATTGAATCTGCGATCGTGCATCAATAATGCGAAGCCATTTCCGAATAACCTCTCGACACCAAAACCGCTGACGTGTATCAGGTACGGGGCGAATCTCCCATCCCATTGCACAAGCCAAAACCGCAGCCTTTGCGGGCTTCACATGCCACCATGAAGCTCATTTTAAAATTCGCATCGGCACCGGACAATCCATCGTTCGTTCGTTGCAGAATCGCACGGCCACGAAGCTCTCGTTATGCGTCGCGATCACTGCGCTCGCACTTACGGGGTTACTGAGCCAAGCTGCTGCTGGAGTTTCAACATACGCTGCCACAGTCAAACTTGATCCAGCGACCTCCGCGTGCCTGACCATCACGCCGACAGACCTCGTGTAGCAACACCGCTCGATTCACTCGGAAACAGACGTGCTCGAGGAGCATGCGCAGTATCAGAACCGCATTTCGCCCGGTGTTGATCCTGCTGAGCAACAGATCCTCGAGGTTTTTGGTGGGAGTCCCGAGGCAGTCAACAAACGTCTCGGTGTGCGCTGTGCGAATGGATTATAATGATAATGATAACGATAATGAGGTGTATTGAGGAACGCTTAGGCGACCAGCAATATCCATCCCAAGCACTACCCCCCGGAGGCGATGTCATGCTGGGTCGGGTCTATCTGCGATGTCGTCACACGACACCCCGAGCGGCAGCCCGTCGCCGCGCGGTCTCTCTCGCTGACGTGGCACGTTCCCGCGCCGACGTCGATGTATCGACCTGTTCCTCGTCTTCCAAGAGCGAGGCATCGAGCCAGTGCGTCACATCTGAGTGGATGTGGTGGCCGATCTTGTGGATGATGTCGCGTCTTGAATCCGCGTGCACTTGGCAGGACTCTCGTGTGTCCATCGCGATGTTGGCGGTGAGGTCCGTCATCTTGTTGTGCGCTCGGTAGTGGTGCGCCCAGCTGGCGACCCTGCAGTCGTCGGCAAGCGATCGCGCCTCTTGGTACGCCATGCTCGCGACCCAGACTATCTGAGCCGCATGGGTCGGCGCGTGCACACGGATGATGATCGAGCCCGACCCTCCTGGGTCGGGGTTGCCTCGCGACCCTCCATCGAAGAACAGCAAGTAGAAATCTGCCGTCGTCCGGCCGACTGGCGGAGCACTGAGGGGTTATCGGCAAGAGTAGCGTGCGCCGACTAGAGAAAGAGTAACACGCCGGTGGTCCCCCCGCTGCGTCAATCGTCCGGCTTGCTCTATTTATTCGGGAGCGTGCGGTGGCATGTGCCGACTAGGAGAAGGATCAACAGCAGAAATACCGAAACTGCCCGAAAGGAGCCACCTTTACTTACTATTAGCATGGATAATTGGGGAAGAACCAGTTAGCTTTTCTTTACGCCGTTGCACTATGGGCACTTAGGTCACCATTCAAAGTACCGAGCGCGGCTTACTCCGCACATTGTTGGGGCTCAGACGCGCGCGAATGCGGTGCCTTGTATACGTAAGATGCATCGGAGCGAAGTAGATGGGCGTCATATTCGGAGAGGAGGGTCGTTCTTGGCGTCCAAAGGCACAGCCGCCAGTCGTCTCCATGTTCAATCTGTCTCTTTGGTGGACTGACGGACAAATGCTGAGACTGGAGGCACTGACACTGTTACCGATCTCGCCAGTCGACAAAGAAGCGTGGGTCCTGCAATGCGCACGATGTTATAATAGTAGACGTTCGACAATGTTCGACATGCAGTGGAATGGGCACATAGTGCAAGCATACCTTCATATCCTCTTCTTCGTGTTATCTCTCTCAGTGACCACCGTGGCGCGTCGGCAATGCGTTGAGCCTTAAAAATCAAGCGGGGGTGTCCGAAATTTCGCAAGTTCGTAGACTTTACAGCCGTCGCTTGATCAGCAAATGAGCCCACGGGCATACGACAGCGCCGCAGCGCCGGTGGCGCTTGCTGCTATCGAACCCAAGAGTGGCTTCACCACTGGCTGTACCCGCGATTGTCGTGCTGTCAGTAGCTCTTTGTTGAAGGTTCCGAGGCTCTCAAGCTAGGCTGTGTGCACCAAGGACAACGATTCGACTCGGAGCTGCTTTTCCTATCAGTCCACATCAAAATGTTAGGGCCAGCAGTTAGATAACGTGGCAGCAACTAGTAAGCACGCCGGTCGAGCTCCATCTGTACAATCTTGCGTGTTGGGCCGCCAAGAAGGTCGTATGCTCCCGTGCGGCCGTGGTGAAAGCCTCCAACAGACGCAAACAAAGCACTCAATCGCCTTGTCGCCATCGCCATGCAGCTGATGTCACCTGGCGAGCTCTTGGTCCTTGGCGACTAAACGCGGCGTCTCTCTCTCTCTCTCTCTCTCTCTCTCTGTTCCTGCAGCCCTCAACTGCGCTCTTCTCGACTGGCAGCGCTGGACGTTCACGCGTGCGGACTGCCAGACAGAAGCTCCTGCTGCGTGTGCAGTGGCCTCGGAATGGAGCCACGCGCGCAGGCTCCTCCAAGTGCACGTCCCACTTGCAAATGGAAGCTCTCTCTCGGATCCATCAAGCGATCGGCTGGTCTCCCATTCATACAGTTGGACCTTTTATCAAAAAGAAGAAGAACAGGCGGAAGAATGGAAAAATAGAGAGGCTTTTTCGGAAGGTGTTTTAAGGTGATATCGAACGAATATTCAACATAAAGAGGGTGGAGGATGGACAGAGAGAGTGGTGGTTTCGGACACCAAGAGGCTTGTGCGCATCCGCATCGCAATCCCGCATTTCCTGATGACTGCCCATCTTATTTTGATATGTCAATCGTTATTTCGATTTGTAGAGGGTATTCGGTATAAGAGATGCGGACTCAAGCCATCGCAGTGTGTTCCGCAAAGACTGAACGTATAAAGTAATGAAGGTTTTCTGTCGAGAGGATCATCCATTCCAAGAGATCCAAACGAATGGCGGCAGCGGCGGCGGCGTGAGAGGGAAAACCAGGAAGCAAAGTGGCGGGCTTCGATGATCCGCTTCACGCGCTCGCGGTGATGAACGTGGCAATAGCGTACAGCATGTGCTGACCATGAAGCGTGGGATGGAGTGGGGCAGCGCAGTGCGTCCTCTGCGTCGCATCTTGGTGAGCTGCTGATTGGCGAGACTCCAGGGCGGACGACAAAGAGAACGAACGGGCTTGATCGATCGGGAATGATCACACCATTCGACTGCTGCTGGACTCGACAAGATTGTGCAAGGCGAAATGGTGCAAAAGGCAGACGCGGTAAGAGATTGCGGCCCAGTCTCGAGGAGCGAAGAGCACATGGCGTTGCTGCACGAACGATTGATTGGAGCACTGAGGCTTCTTC
Organism: Globisporangium emineosum; assembly: GCA_023334195.1. Taxonomy (NCBI): domain Eukaryota; phylum Oomycota; class Peronosporomycetes; order Pythiales; family Pythiaceae; genus Globisporangium; species Globisporangium emineosum. Next base: position 9,918 of record JAASGK010000807.1, read on the forward strand.
GATCAAGCGGGTTTGGACGAACCGATGAGACCTTGAGGCCTCCGTAATACTCGCGAGGAGCTGCAGTTCGACGCAAGGACACCTGGACTCGTTCAGAGCAAGAGGGCGTTTCACAATTGAACACCTTCCCTTTGGAGCTCGCAACGAGGGAGTATCGAGCTTTGCAGGGAAGTAAACTGAAGGAGGCGGCGTTTCAGATCAAGGGAGCTGGCTGTTGAGCTCGGCTCCACACAGAGCTGCCACGAACTTGCCACGCCCTGGCTACGGTGAACGAGACGACGGTGCAGATTTCCAGTCGCGTGAGCTCGAATGTCGTGATTTCTAGCCCTCTCGGTCAAGTCTTGCGGCTTTATTCGAGAACGTATGTGCTTTAGCCACCAAGGTGCTGATAGTGTTTGAGTACAGTGGGGATCACACGAGGTTGACGCTTGACTCGTGTGGCGATAGCAGTGGCGGCAACGATTTGGAGACGCAAGAGATCAAGTCACGATCAGGGTTGTGTACAGCGCAGTGCAAGCAATTGCAGCGGTGGAACGGTGCTGGGTGGAGACAAAGAATGAAGTCGTCCCTTCGCGTCCCAGTGAGAGTACTGACCAAGCTTCATCTTGACACCAGCCTGTGGAAATCCCCGAGGTTGTCGCCTGGATGGAGAATGCGTGCGTCGACATTGCAGTCCGAGAAGAGTACTGTAACACATAGGGGCCCGTCACAGCAGAACGCGCTATCCAGGGCTTGGTCGACTGCGTGGTGTGTGCGCGATGCCTCTGCGATCGTTTGAACTGGTGAGTACAGAGAAGGCGAGCGACAGCAGCCATTCACTCGTTGTGGAATACTGGGAATACGTTCTTCCAACGTGGACGGTGTTGCACTGCCGCGGGGTGGACACTGCGATTGCACTGAATCATCACCATCTCAAATCCATTGCGCTAGTCGCCCTTGTGGAAATTCATTTCATTGTTGGGTTGCTTTTGCAGCAAAATTCAACCCAGGCTTGAAACACTACTGATATGTAGCGTGCGAATTTATCTATAACTGTTGTAATCAGCAGGGCTCACAACTCTTCAGACTCATTTCCAAACAGTTACCATCTCACCATTTGAGCTACTTTACACACAAGTTTTCATTCGATGTCTCCATTCCTTGGTGAAGTTGTTTTGCCGCCCACCCATACACTGACTAGAATTTAGTTTTCTACTTCGTGTGTGAACGTTGGAGAGCGAGGGAACGGCGTGATTAGCGGCATTTCATTTTCTGATTCAAGCGCTGCTTGGTAGTCGTTGCTGGATAATGCAGGCGCGTCAAAACTAATTTCTTTGATTTCAACAACTGCAATTTTCAACATTGTCGGAATGAATCAATTTCGTATATTTTGCGAGTAGACTCTGTATCCCTCATACCTCGAGAGTCTCAATGCCATCCTTTAACTGATCGTGGTGCTTGAAGCAATAATTGTACGTTCGCTCGTAAGCTGCTTTCTTGCAGCCGTCGTAGGCACAGCGTTTCCCACCTCCGTGTGCCCAGCAGAACCCGTTGGAGACTGCGACTTTCGAGCACGACGCTTCCGAGCACTTGGTACCGCCGCCGTGAGCCCAGCAGAAACCTCGGGACTTCCCTCTCCGCTCACAATCTTCGACCAGACATTTGATCGACCCGCCTGACAACATCAAGATGAAGAAGATACGAGTATGACCCGACAATGTCAGACACATTGTCTCCACAGTTGCAAACGAAAAACGTGAAGGTACGCACCGTGTTTCCAGCACTTGCCCGCGTTCTTGGCGCTCGATGTACATCTGTCCTCTGAGCATTTCTTGCCCCCCTGATAACATTCCAAGTACACAAACAAAAGCACAATGTCAACACCCTTGACGAATTCCCAAGTTTCTTGACAGAAACCAGTTTATGTACCCCGTGGCGGAAACAGAGCCCCTTGTTGATAATGTAGTTCTCACAGCCGTCGACCTTGCACTCGCGTGACCGGCGTTTCTCTTCGTAGCTCATGGTCTTGGTTGCTGTCGTCGTCGTCAGTGCCCTTCGCTTCCTCTCAGTTTTCGTCGTGGATCTGGCTGTCTGAAGTGAATATGCGAGAGTATCAGCTGCCTCGGTGGCGGTGGTCGAGGCTCTGGCTGATGATAAACGCACTGCTCTTCGGCGGGATTCCAGCGGTGGAAGAAGCAGAACGCGCGTGTTGCGGTCTGCCTCGTGGTAGAGCGGACCCAAGTCAGCAGATTGTCCGGTCGGTCGCTTTGCTGACGGCACTGGACTCGGGGTGTAGATATTGCTTACCACTGACGCGTACGGCATCGCGTCTCTGATAGTCTCTCGTCGTGGCAGATGCGAGTCTGCTGGTCGATACTGTGCTTCTGGTGGTGGAAGCAGTTGCGCTGGCGCTGATGTGGGTGTACGGTTCATAATGAAGCCCAGCGACGTCTTGCTTGACTCATACTCGTGCTCGCGCATACCACCCTGAGGTGCCAAACCTGCGGTTCCTTGGTCATCTCGCTCGCGATGTGGGTAGTAATTGTATTCGTTGCTGCTGGAGATTGCTGTCGCTCGGTGGTGATGGTGTCTGTGTTCATCACCATAGTGGGGCTCCTCGGCAAGAACGTCATCGCGTCGTGCAGGATGATGACGCAGCAACTGGGCACCAGAACTCTGCATGTAGAGCATGCCGTCGCGGCCGCGGACCCACTGGTTGGTGGGCGTGGACATGCCAAACACTATCCGACAGTTCTTACTCGTCGCGCTGGACAAGTCGAAGGTCGAGGGGGGGCTCACGTCGCGTCGCGCGTGGCAGTGGACAATGGTGACACGTAACGCGAAAGCTACCGTACGAGCAGAGGAGCGGTCGAGAGAGGGAGACGCAGCGGCGGCGGCGGCGGCGGTGGTGGTGGGGGAGAACAACGTTGTGCGGCGCTGCCTTTCGCGACTCTTCTGCGCGTTCGTTTGCTGTCTGAGAATGAGCGAGCGAGCGAGCTTGCGGGTGCGGGGCGGTAAAAAAAACGAAACTCAGCGGCTTTCGAGAAACGACAACGAGCTCTCTTCGTCAAAAGCGGGGGATCCCCTCGCCAGAGCGAGAGACCGGCCACCCACAAAACGTTTGTGTGTTCGATGAGAAATGAGTGGGAGAGAGTGGGGGTATCTGTTTGGGGCAGCAGTTGTCCGGTGCCACTCATTTAAACCACGCGATGTACACAAGCGTGGCTTTCAGGTTGCAGCCTCTTGGAATCTCTGTATAGCTATTTTAATAGCTATACAGAGAGTATTCAAATATGCCAGGGTTGCATGTCTCCCTTGATGGAAGACTCAGCCAGATATTATAGTCGCCTCGCAGTGCCAGACCACACGCACGGCCCACTCCTTTGAGACCGACCTGCGACGTCACGAATTTGCAGGGGAAAAGGCGTGACAGCCTTGGACCGCTAACCAAAACATATATACTGCCACCGCGTCTGCACAGCTTTGTCGCAGGAGATCGATGACAAGAGGAGCTGTTGGCATGGCTGTTGCTTCGTCAATTGAGAAGCTCAGGAGGTGACGATCTTTCGTCTCCGCATGTGGGAAACGATGACTAGAAAGATGAAGAGGTAGCTGCATTTGGACTCGAAGTGGCTGCAAGTATTGTCTGCCCGTGCGTTCTGGTGCTGCAAGTGGGGAGGGAGTCCGGTGCCTCCAATAGATCGAACACCTCGTTATCACTCTTGTTCACAACAATTACGGCACCGAACTACTGAACTGTGAACCTATTGTACGTCGAAGTTTGCCTTCAAGACTCAACTGCATGCATCACAATAAGTCCGCATTTGGTTCACTATTGAGTAAATCACACCACGACTATCACATACCACTGGCAAGCATCGACTGCTGTTGCCGCTAATTGGCGAAGCGTAGCTATTTTGATTGCTCAGTTTTCGGAATGGAAACTTCTCGGGAATACAGAGTATCAAGAGAAAAGTCATTGCGAAACTCCTACCATTAACTACATACAGAGTTTGCTATGTCTGGAACACAAGGGGAGAAATGGACAGAATTCAAAGCGCGCGCTTAAATTTGAGTTCTAAATACAAACGACTTCGCCAACTAACATATTTCGATTTACGTACAACTGGATTGCATGGAACAGGAGCATCTCATTGGGCCTTTCAGTTTGATCAACGTCAGGTTCTTCTTCTACAAAATCAAATTTGTTCGATTTGGATTGATATTATTTTACGTACGGTACTGTACCTGCACACACTCGAAATATGTATGAGACAATTCTTCTGCAAGCCGTGTGAACGTGAGTGAACTTTTGTGTGACGGGTCCGAGGGTCCGAGGGTCCGGTCAGGTCTCAAATGTGCACGTGCATGCACCTGATTGCTCATTGGACAGGGAAACGACCCAGGGGTTTTCACGTGTTTTTCGTCCAGAGATAACCAGGTTTGCCCAGATATGTGTGTATAGTATACATATACTTGGTTAATTTGTAACAGAAAAGGGGTGGCGCGGGCACAAAAAATAACGCGTTGCAGCGCGTTGCCTGTATTAGTCGCTGAGCTTCACTCATCGAAGGCCAATGGCAGACATAAGTAGCTTCTGCAAAGTGCCACAAAATTCGAGGCCTTTTTGTCAAATTTGTATGGCTTTCGCTTCAAAGTATACAGCATAGTATAGCTGGATAAATTGCTGGGGATTCCCAGCTGTTATGGCTGTGTCCAACCCGAACCCTTTTCATCAATAATCAATTAACTGTATAATGTGATATTTCCAAAATAAAAAAAATATTAAAAAGTATTTTAATAATTAATAATCTAATCAAAGTTTATATTCCTCTATTTCGTCCTGGCTCATTACCGCGTGCACTGATGTCAGAAGAAAAGATCGTTTTGGACAACCCCAGCATCGCTATTTCAGGGACTTCCTAACAAAAAAACTTTTTTGAGATCGAAGGTGAAATTGTCTTGGGTTCCAAGCCGTTTTCAAACTTTTTGCACCATCCATCAGACAAAATGTGGCACACAGTTTTCCAGTTGGCTCAAGCTTGTTTCATGGTCGCCCAAGATGGACTTGCAACTATAAAGAATTGCAACTCAAAGATTGCTCTAGAATTTTGTGGTGTGATGTTAAATCTGGCTCTACTGTTAGGAAGGACGAAGACGAGACTTCGTTCGAGCTGGGGCAAAGATCGTTGTTGACTCGATCTGAGAGCACAAAGGTCAATTGACGCCATATTATTTATTGTCTTCAGGCGTCCACTCATTTCTCTCGACTCAGCACTATGCGGCTAATGTAGTATCTTGGACTGTCTCAGCCTTCTCGCGTGCATTGGCTTTATTAACTGTCATGTCCCTTCGCTACCAACTGCTCGCTCCTTTCTCATGCAACTGTCCACTCCAAACAAATTGGAAAACATGAAACCAAGCACATTTCAAATTGCAAGAAAGAGAGAGAAAGAGATCCCTCATTGCTAAGTACATAATATAGGTGCATGTGTGGGTTGTGGGAACTGCTGGCAAATACAGCCAAAATGAAAACAGATATAAATAATCGGAGCTATCTTTGGTCAAGCTGGAACCTGGTTCATACAGAAGAACAAATGATAGCAGATCACGAAATGTGCACCTTTGTAGGCTTCAAAAGATGAATGCATCACATCTTTAAGGATAAATTCAAGAGGACAGAGTCAAGATAATTCTGCTCCTGTGGGGCAGAGCTTGCTCTGCAAATGTTTCTTTGAAAACAAACCTTGAAGTACAAATAATAACATGTTAGATACTTCGAAATAATTAAAATTAGATAGGTTAGTTGTGCTACTTGTGAGATAGATATGACCACGTTTGCAGCAAACAAATTTCAAAAGAACAAAATAGTGAGGTTGAATGGATAGCGTTACACGTTTGGAGGCAAGACAAATGCCTCGCGTATTCATCTTCTTCACTCCTTATATTCATGCCCTCTCGACACTATTAAATTTTAGGGGAAATAAAAAAAATACCCCTATTTTAGCCGTAAATAAAAATTCTGCCCCTTTTGTAATATTGATATGTAAATTACAGAGAGAAGTCGTAAGTTACGAGAAATGGGAAAGTTATACGTCTGGGAATGTTCTTAACTTCA
>JAASGK010000808.1:0-16002 GCA_023334195.1 Globisporangium emineosum
CGGTCATTCCTGTGGCTCTAAGAAGTCAAATCGAGCTGCAATTTCACCACGAGAGTGTCCTAATGACGTTCTCTAACATACTAAAAAGCTCGTCCGCAAACACAAAACTCGAAAAAAAATCCACATAATTTAATTTTTTTTGCTGTCCTTAACTTTTTGACGTGCACTGTATTGCCGTTTCGGATGAATAACTTGTGTTAATTAACACGTATATAAAATTAAACAAACATGTGACAAGTGTTCTGATTTAGGAACGTGATTGTGCAATCACATCCTCGATTTTGGGTCCGTCCAAGTGAGTTGGGACGCCAGTGGTGTCTGACAAGTGTGTGGGCAAGGGCGAGATTTTAACGGTTGACAAAAGCATACAAGCCATTTCACAGCAACACGTTGACGGCGGGCGCTCGCCAACGCATGAAGTTCTCAGCGCAATGGAGAAGGATCAGGCGCTCCTTCTTCATCTGTGGAGAAGCACACACGTCAGCGCAGCACCAGCCAGTCATATCATGGGAATCTGCCAGTATATCTTGAAAGGACGCGGGATCTTTTCCGCCAATCTCGTCTCTGTTCCTTCCTCTTTCCAGCCAATCAGAGCGCGCCTCAAAAAGCTCCCATCTTCGTCTTCTGAACTAAAAAGTGAGGTGGTTCAATCCCGCGCGCTGATTGGCCGAGCCTCCACCCACTTGATGGTCCGCCAAAAGCGGACGTGTCAAAATTCAGCAATTCGCTCCACGCTCCTTCTGGAAGGGAGGCTTCTGATAGAAAAGCTGTGGCTCCCACTGCTGTATATCTCTGTTTGATTGGCTTGGGAAGCCAAGTGGCACCCCTCCACCACCAGTACACGCGATGGATGCATCACTGGAAAACGCCCGCAATCTCCCGTTCTTCTTAACCGACACGATGATCCCGCGGTTCGTAACATGTTTGACTTGGTGTTTGTATGCGTGGGGTGCTTCGCGTCGCAGTTTTTCAGGAAGTTAGGGCTAGGCGTTGCATCCAACCCCAAGATGCAAGTTGATTGCATCATGGTCGAAGAAGCCAAACAACCTCCAAGCCGCTTGCGCGCTCTCCGCCACTCTTCAGATTCCAATTTCGTGCGCGCAGCTCAAGCAGAAGAGAGAGAAAGCAGGGCGGCACCTCTACAGGAAGCAAGAAAGCATGAGCGGCAAGGACACGCTCTACGCGTCCGTGGGCCAGGACGACCTCGAGTGCGCCGACGGCAGCGCCGGCGCGCGCATGTTCTCGCGCGGCCCCGACGGCGAGGGCCGCCGCGCGATCGTCAAGAAGATCCTCATCGGCGCGTTCGTGATCGTGCCGTACATCCTGCTGCTCGCGGTGATTGTCGGCGTGGGCCCGAACAGCGCCGCGTCCTCGAGCGTCGCGTCGATCGTCACGGGCGAGAAGGCCGAGCTCGAGCAGGTGTGCGCGAACCAGCGCGTGGACAAGCTCAAGATGAAGCGCAACGTCTACTACGACTCGTCGCTCATCTCACGCCCGCAGCGATACGCCGCGGTGCAGCAGAAAGGAGCCACGCTGTGGTTCACGGGTCTGTCGGGGAGTGGCAAGTCCACCGTTGGCCGCGCGCTTGAGAAGGAGCTGCTGCGCCGTCGCGTGCACGTGTACCGTCTCGATGGCGACAACGTGCGCATTGGGCTGAACCGTGACTTGAGCTTCTCCGAGTCGGACCGCGCCGAGTCTGTGCGTCGTGTCGGTGAGATGTCGGCGCTGTTCTCGGAAGCCGGTGTGATCACTCTGGTCGCGCTCGTGTCGCCGTTCCGCGCTCGTCGTGATGAAGTGCGCGAGCTGCACAAGAAGATGAACATTCCTTTCTACGAGGTGTTCGTGGACGTACCCGTGTCGGTCGCTGCGGACCGTGACGTGAAGGGTTTGTACAAGCGCGCCATCAAGGGCGAGATCAAGGACTTCACCGGTATTTCGTCGCCGTACGAGGAGCCACTGAACCCTGAGATCCACCTGTTCACCGCGAACATGACGCTCGACGACGAAGTGAACTTGATGATCAAGGTGTTGGAGAAGGAAGGGCTCCTGACCGGCGTTGAAGATCCACCAAAGGGATTTCCTGGTGTCGCCGTCGCGGATGGCGGCAACGCCGTCGCGAACTTCTCGACCATGTACCCAGACGCCCCAAAGACCCGCACGCCTTCCCACTATGATGAGCTGCCTCGCGTCCTGCTTCGCGACGAAGACGTGAACTGGCTGCAGGTGATCGGCGAAGGCTGGGCGTCGCCTCTGAAGGGTTTCATGCGCGAAGGTGTGTACTTGCAGTCGCTGCATTTCAGCAGCGTGCTGTACGATGCCGACAGCCTGACAAACGGCCAACTATCGCTGCACTCGCCAACGAATTACTCTGAATACTCGACCGAGAGCGTATCGAAGGGCAAGCGCGTGAACATGCCAGTGCCAATCGTGTTGCCGATCAACGACGCGACGAAGGCGATTATTGGATCGGCGAAGCAAGTGGTGCTTGTCAGCCCAGCCGGCGACGAGCTCGCTTTGCTGAATGACCCTGAGATCTTCGCACATCGCAAGGAAGAACGCATCACGCGCACGTTCGGTGCTGTCGACAACAAGCACCCGTACATCAAGGAGATTTTGCTGTCGGGCGACTTCTTGCTCGGTGGCGAAATCGAATTGATCAAGCGCGTCCAGTACCACGACGACTTGGACCAGTACCGTCTCACGCCAACCGAGTTGCGCAAGAAGTTCGAGGACCTGAACGCTGACGTCGTCCTCGCTTTCCAGACGCGTAACCCAACTCACGCAGGTCACGCTTACCTGATGAACAACGCGCGCGAGCAGCTTATCCAGCAGGGCTACAAGAACCCTGTGTTGTGGCTATCCCCACTTGGCGGATGGACGAAGGAAGACGATGTGCCTCTCGATGTGCGTGTCCGTCAGCACGAAGCGATTCTGCGCGACGGTATGCTGGACAAGGAGAGCACTGTGCTTGCGATTTGGCCGTCGCCGATGATCTACGCTGGTCCTCGCGAAGTCCAGTGGCACGCGAAGAGTCGTAAGAACGCTGGTGCGAGTTTCTTCGTCGTCGGCCGTGACCCTGCGGGTATCAAGCGCTCGGATGGCGACAAGGACGACATCTACAACGGCGACCACGGTCGTTTTGTGCTTCACATGGCTCCAGGTATGGAAGACTTCAACATCCTGTCGTTTTCGAAGGTGTACTACGACGTGAAGGACCACAAGATGAAGCCGATGGAGAAGGAGCGCAAGAAAGACTTTTTGTCAATCTCTGGCTCGCGCATGCGTCAGATGGCGCGTGAAGGTCTGGTGAAGTGCGAGGGTGACGCGATCCCGGATGGCTGGGAGAAGAAGCCAACGTGCGTTCCTCAGGGTTTCATGGTGAAGTCTGGCTGGGACATCATGATCGACTACTACCAGAACCACGAGAGTCCTCGATGGATCCCATTCGCGACGCAGTTTGGCCCTCCAGTCGTTGACAAGGCTCGTTTGTTTGAGCAGACCGGCACGTTCGGTCGCCCCGACTACAAGCTGGTGTTCAAGAATGACAACGGCGTGCTCATCTCGCCATGGCACGACATTCCTCTCCAGGAGAAGAACGCGGTCGGCAAGAACGAGTTCAACTTTGTGGTGGAGATTCCAAAGGGTGTTGCCCACAAGATGGAAGTGAACAAGGAGGAGCGTCACAACCCGATCATGCAGGACACGACGCACGGCGGCACTCGCGGACGCAACTACCTGTACGGCGTGCCATTCTTCAACTATGGTCTGCTTCCTCAGACGTGGGAGGACCCGAGCGTGAAGGACTCGAAGGGTAACGGCGGCGACAACGATCCGCTTGATGTGATTGAGATCGGCGCCAAGCAGCTGCCAATGGGCTCGGTGAACCCTGTGAAGGTGCTGGGTAGCTTGGAGCTCGTCGACCAGGGCGAAGTGGACCACAAGATCCTGGTGATCTCGTTGGACGACCCTGATGCGTCTCGCATCAGCAGCGTGGAGGACTTGAAGAAGGTCAAGCCTGGTGTAATGGAGGCGCTCGTGGACTGGTTGAAGAACTACAAGATCCCAGAGGGCAAGAAGGTGAACGAGTTCTCTCGCGAGGACCCAACCACTTCGGATGAAGCCGTGAAGATCATCATGGCGACGCACGAGCGATGGCAGAAGCTGAAGTCGGGCGACATCTCGGTCAAGGATTCGTTCTTCCTCGGTTAAGTTAGTGAAGCAAACAAATAAACAAGCACAAGATAGCAGCATCGTTGATAGAGGGGAGCAGGTGCAACAGCGTGAAGATCGAGCACTGGTGCACACGTGCGACGTCTGCGGAACCGGACCTCGCAGTGTCCATTGGTGCGTCGTTGCTTTAGTCCATGCGCTCCATTAGATTTTAAAAACTATCGTGAATATATTTGATGTGAATATGCGAGTCTTGTGCGTGCGTCTTGGTTCCCTCATTTCTTGGTTGTCAATGATGTTCTCCGCGGCTCAGCCTCCAAGCCCGCTCGCAGATGTCTACTACTACCTCGCAAAGACCAAGTGCCCGGAGCTTCAGCAAACGTCGATGGAGATGACAGTCCAAGCCATGCAGTACTGCACAGAACCCTGCTCCCGTGCCGTGCGAGCTTCCGCTGGCGGTTGGATCCTGCCGAATCGCGTGATGTGCCCCAGCCATAGCGGCTTTCGCTCGCAGACTCGCGCGATCACCGAGACGGAGCTCAGGCACTGCACCTGCAGAGAGCGCGAAACTCGGTGTCTGGGTACTTTGCTCAGACCTCAAAGCTGCGCACGGCTGTGCTGGTGTACATACTAAAGTATACCTCGCGGTGCTACCAACCAGGACTTGCTCCAGGCTGTGGCTGTGCGTTATCGTTGAGCATAGTTTTCAGAGGGTGCTGGAAATTTCTGTGTCGCAGACGCCGTGAGTTTTGGTACGAGAGTGTTCGAGGCTTTCTGCCATACTAAGTTCATGGTCACCGGCAACCCAGAGGACCAAGCGGGGCAAGGCATGCACGTCCTTCCTCCAGCCTGCATTCGCGCGCCGAATACAGTTTGCCAAATCCGTGGCTATAAACAGCTCGTTGGTTCGGATGCGACTGGTTTAATTGGAGGGAGCTTTTCGGACCCCAAGCCACCCTTGGCAAGCTGCACAGCACCTACTGGTTATGCAGGTCATGTTGTCGCACATTTACTTCGAAGTAGATGAAACGCCATCTGTTTGGCCCCTTGGGCTGGTTCCTGGGGCGGCGCTCCAGGCGCGTGCGATCATCATGCCCTTCTTGCTCATGCTTTGTTCGAGTGATTATGGTGGGCAGTTTTTCGAAATTGTGTAGCGGACTGCAAACCTCACAATAATACACGTTGCTACCATTTCAAAATAGAATTTGTAAAAAATTCCATTTTTATAAACTGCAGTTTACCTTTCGAAACCGCTATCGGTTTCAACAGGTTTGTGCATTTTTTGTACAACAAACACAAAACAATACCTGTGAGACTTTATCGTATTTTTAGAACCTCTCGAAAATTAATATCGACACTTTTGAGAGGTTCTCGAATCGTCCGCACCAGGCGTAATGGTGGTGCCTCATCATTGTATCTCTTTGAAAAGGGTCGAGCTGTTTCAAATGTGATTTGAAACAAAAATCATGTTACAAACTGCGAGGTTTTGTATTGTATAAAATAAGTAGAGGCTATTTAATCTGCCATTTCCGTCTTTTTTTGCCAAAACACGGTTGAATCTCCTGTCTTTTGATTTTGATCGAGCTGCTTCACTCAAACCCTAACCGCACAAGTAGGGTTGGCGTTTATAGGGGTGAAGCTCAAACAAAAAAGCATTAAAAAAACAAGATATAAATCGGGTGGAGCTTCACCTATACAAAACACAAGTTTCGTGCATTTTTTCTGTTGAAACAACGCTGGTGTCGCCTTTGCAGCCAACACAAGGAGACTCGCGCGACACGCAGATATCACGCGCAGAGAACAAGAACAAGCTGAATGAGTGTCGACCAACGCGATCCCTTCTTGCTCAAGCTAGCGCGCACCCATGTTCGCAGATTTTCATACAAATCCAAGTCAATAAGAAAAATATAACTGTGTCGATTTCGTACATTGAGGTTAGGGATAAAAATTAAAAAAATTAAAGCCAAAAGAGTTTATAAATATCCTAGAGATAATTATGTGTATTATTATGAGGTTTATAGTAATATACTAGCGGATTCTAAAAAACATTTTATATTAGAAAAATGTTCAAGAGAGTCATCAAAAAGCATTTTGTATTTTCGAAGACTGTAGCCTAGCCTAGAATTGATCCATTACACTATAGTGTAGCGTCGCAGACCACCACTCATGGATTTCATACCCATGAGTGGTGGTCTTTATAAGAAGCAACTGGTCGGATTAATTTGATAAAGCACGATGCACTGATGCACTGTATCATCCTAAAGTCTGGTCGTGAATATTCTACACACCAAATGTGCTTGTACCTACCTCATTTTTAGACAACGGTAGCTCCAAGAGCTGGTCTCTTTGACAAACAAATCCATTGCATTGTGTTGGAGGTACCGCCTCATTCTATCGGCTTCCAGTCTTTTGCCCCAGTCAGAGCGCTTGATATGTTCCAAGAGATTCCTCCAGGCATCTGACCAATGTCCAATTTCCAACATGGTTGGCTCGAAACACTTTGGAGCATCTCAAACCTCTTTGCTTCCATCATCATCATCAGGCGTCGAAACGACGCGGAAACGAAACGGCACCTTCACAGACGCTGCGTCGTTTCGACGCCTCACTTGGACTTTGTTCGCCCCAGACGCACTGAGGCTCAAGAAGCGCTCGCTCACAAGCTCACTCCGGAAAGAGGCCCGCTCACAAGCTCACTCCGGAAAGAGACTCGCTCGCTGCATAGCTCCCACGTGCGTAGCCAGCATTCGTGCGTGACGAAGAGAGCAGAGATGGCGAGCAGGTACGTTCCCCCCATCCACGTCCTTCCTCTGTCTGCCTCTGTCCGACGTGACCATGAAGTGCCGCTGCCTTAAAACGTCTCGTTCATATTTGCTCAAACGTGTGCGTATCGCCCCTCAGTACGTATGACCGCCGGTGGCAGGAAGCCATGGCGGAGCTCAACGAGCAGGTCCACATCGAGGACCACACGCTCGCAGCTGACGGGCAAGACTCGTCCACGAACGAAGCGGTATGCAAACATTCATTTGATTGATTATCTTCACAGGGAGAGCTATGGAAACGGACTAACAACACATCCAAATATCAGCCGCCGCAAGCGTCCATCATCGAGGCGTTCCAGCACTACGCGTGCCTCTACATCAAGTACATCCAGATCCTCAAGCGTCTGGCGGACTGCTACGACCAGATGGTGCACCCGCAGAAGCGCATCGACGTCAAGCAGGTCATGGAAGTGGTGACCACGCGCGTCGTGGAGCTCAAGCACGACCTCGTCAAGTGGAATCCGCCGAACCCGGACGTGGCGACGCAGCCGGAGCGCAGCTTCCCCTGGGAGTACGTCAACCTGGACGACATCCTCGTGGACCTCAAGCTCCCGCCCGAGACGCTCGAGATCCCCGTACCCAAGTCCTTTGTCGAGGACCACGCTGATGAGCTGCTTCGTCGCGAGCGCGTACGTTGGTTGTGTTGCGTTGGTTTATTTTGGTTGTACATCAGTAGTTGCGTATGGCTTCCCTAACAACTGGAGTTGGTATGTAGCTCGTGAAAGGATACATGAAGCTCAAGCACGGTGTGGACACGATCTTCCTCGACTCGCTCGAGGAGCAGCTCTCGATCACCGGCGCCATGTCGATGGACGAAGCTATCGCGATCATCCAACGCAACGAGCGCGGACGCCAGGGCAAGCAGCGCGGCGTGCTCGTGAAGGAGCTGCGCGAGGAGGAGAAGCAGCGCAAGATCTACGAGACCGCACAGGCGCCCGAGATGGACCCGGACATTGCCGCCGCCAACATCCAGCGCATGTTCCGCGGCTACTACTCGCGCGCGATGGCGTCGAAAGAGCGCGACGAGGAGCTCGTCTTCATCGGCATGAAGTCCTCACATACAGACCGCTCGCTGCTCGAGAAGAAGCTCGCAGACGCCAAGCTGCAGCGCAAGACCGAGCAAGCCGAGAACAAGGAGGAGTACGAGCGTGCCTTGGTGGACCTGCACGGTGTTGTTGCGGTTGAGGAGGGACCGTTCATGAAGGAGAGGATGCTAGAAGAGCGTCGCAAGTGGATCACGGACGTCATGGCGACAGGTCAGTTGCCGGAGAACCTGGACGCGTACTACGCGGCGCTCAATGGGGACGACGAAGCAGCGAAAGCGCAGGCGAAAGAAGGTGAGGAAGCTGCGGCGGCAGCGGCGGCATCGAAGAAAGGCAAGAAGGATGAGAAGGGCAAGAAAGGGAAAGAGGACAAGAAGGGCGGCAAAGGAGACAAGAAGGGAGCGAAAGGCAAGGGCGATGACGAAGAAGAGGAAGCCCCGGAGAAGCCGCCTCCACTCACGGGTCCGTCGGAGCTCTGCACGAAACTCGCCACGGCGGTCGGTCAGTACGAGAAAGTGTGGCTCGAGAAGGAGGAGCTCGACAATTTCTACCAGAAGTACGACGTTGCTCTCGCCAAGGACGTCGTGCGCGGCCCCGTGGAAGTGCAGGTGCGCCAGCAGGTGGACGAGATGCTCGTGCTGCAGCTCGTGAACATCAAGGCCCAGCTGGAAGCTGCAGCTGCGAGCGGCAAGAAGGGTAAGAAGGGCAAGAAGGGGGGCAAGAAGGGCAAGAAAGGCGGCAAGAAGGGCAAAAAGGGCGACAAGAAGAAGGGCAAAGCGCTTCCCGGTGACAAGATCGCCGAGCTCAAGGGCCGCGCGCCGGACTCGTTCCTGAGCATCCTCGTGGAGCAGAAAGTAGTCCACACGTCGCGCCACCAATTCCGTATCCACGACTTTGTCGGCAGCTTCAACTACCTGGGCACGGTGCACCAGAACTCGGACCGGCGCGACCGCTTCGGCAACTGGGTCCCCCAGGACCCGTCGGCCGCCCAGCTGCGCCAGAACCTGACCGAGTACGCGATCCTGCCGCTGAGCTCCGCGGTCGTGCGCGCCAAGACCCCGCACGTGCGCTCGATCATGCTCTACGGACCGAAAGGCTCGGGCAAGACCATGCTCGTGAGCGCGATCGCGAACGAGACCGGCGCGCTTGTGCTCAACCTGTCGCCGAGCAACCTCGTGGGCAAGTTCGCAGGAAAGACCGGGCCCACGAAGCTCGTGCACATGGCGTTCCTTCTCGCCAAGGTCGCAACGCTGCAGCCCGTGCTCATCTACATCGACGAGTGCGAGCAAGTGTTCGCCGGTGGTGGCGGGAAGAAGAGCAAGGCGTCTGCGGACGGTCCCTCACGCTTCAAGAAGGACCTGATCACGTACCTGAAAGCCGCGATGGACCCGCTCGACCGCGTACTGATTATCGGCACGACGTCGGACCCGGGTGCGGGCGAAGTGAAGGACTACCGCGCGTTCTTTGACAAGTTCCTCCACGTGCCGTACCCAGACTACGCCTCGCGCGTGCTGCTCTGGAAGCATTCGCTTGACGAGACTGTGAAGAAACACGCCGAGTCACTGGGTATCAAGGCACGCCTGCAGCGGGATGAGCTCGATATCAGCACGCTTGCACACATCTCGGAAGGATACTCGTCCGGGAGCATCGTCAAGGCGGTAGAGAACACGCTCACGCCGCGACGCGTCGAGTGCCTCGAGAAGCGCCACATCAAGGAAGAAGAGTTCATCGGTGCACTTTCGCGCCAGACCGCGACGTTCACGGATGACCACGAGAAGTTTAAGGCGTTCACGGCGGTGATCACGGGGCTCAAGGAGACGCGCGAGAAGATCCGCAAGGCGGCAGAGGAGGCGCTCAACCCGGACGACAAGAAAGGCGGGGACAAGGGTAAAGGCAAGGGAGGTGCCAAGAAAGGGAAGAAGTAGCTAGCCCTCAAGTAGGAAGTACCACGCAGTCTCTATTGCCTTTGATATATCTGGGGGAAAGTTTGCATCTTGACTCTTTCGTGTGTCGATCAATTGGTTTCTGGTGGCAAAGTTCTAATAACACTCGGAGAGGTTCTCAAAATTAGCATCAGTCGTCGCTTGGAAATGAATGGGGTGAATAGCAGCAGCACCTGGCGATAATGTCCGCGCTGCACACCCTGCGCGGACGCATCGGCGGTGGCAACAGCAGCACTTTGCCTGAAAAACCCACTGCTGCGAGCCGCAATGCGCGGCAGGAGTGGATCAGCGAGCAGCTGGAGGAGCGCAAGAAGCAGCGGCTCAAGGGGGAAGAAGAGACGCGCCTGGAGATCGAGCAGAGTCACCAGCGGCTCTGGAGCCCGTTCGTGCGCGAGGTCGCGCGCACCCACGAGCTCAACATCGCGTGGAAGCGCGACCTGGGCTTCTTCGTGTGGGACCGCGTGCTCGAGCTCGAGGACCTCGCGGCGCTGCGCATCACGGGCTACAACCTCACGACGCTGCCGAACGCGCTCACACACGCGCTCCCGTCGCTTACGGTGCTCTCTCTAATTGCAAACAACCTGGAGATCCTCCCAGAGAATGTAAGAACACTGTATGCCCATGAGTCCAAGACAACCTACCATGGCAACCTAGGTCTCTCATGTTCAACCTATCTGTATTCCTACAGATTGGTGACCTCCAGCTGCTCACGGAAATCGACCTGACAAAGAACCAGCTGCGGAGACTCCCCGACTCAATCACGACCCTACCGAGCCTCCGATTCCTCAACCTGTCGTCAAATTTGCTCGAAGCGCTACCCGAAAACTTTGGGAACCTCGTGCTTCTCGACAAATTGTGGGTCGAGAACAACAAACTGACGGCGCTTCCAGCGTCCATCGGCAGGTCGAGGGCCAAAATCGCGAATTTCAATGCGAATTTGCTGACTGAGCTGCCGGACGCGATCGGAGAAATGGAAAACCTCACCTCACTTTTGCTCAACATGTACGTTTCTATCGACTCAGGTCTTCCTCATCCAATGTATCGCGAACTAACTTTGCACACTTCCCCAGGAACAAACTGAAGGAGTTCCCCGAGAGCGTCAGTCTCCTGTCAAAGCTCGAGGTTCTCCATGCGTCGCAGAACCAGATCACGCAGCTTCCGCACAACATTGGCTCGCTCCAGACTCTCCGCGAGCTTCGTCTCGACTGGAACTGTGTCAAGCAGCTGCCGTTCTCATTCCGGCTGCTCAAACAGCTCAAGGTGCTCTGCATGGAGAAGAACCCGCTGAGGCTGCCGCCGATCGAGTACGTAATCAAAGGCGTTCCGGCCACACTCGCGTTCATGGAGCGGAGTCTCGAGGAGTTCATCCGCAACGCGCGGCGCAAAATCATCGAGCAACTTCAAGAGATCTTGCACTTCGCGATGCAGTTTGTAGTGGCAGCCCAGGACCAGAACAACAACAACAACAACTTAGCAGGTGCAGAGAACAATGAGAACCTCAGCCGAGGTGGCAGCGTTGGCAAAGATCTGGGCACGATCCTGTCGCTCTTTGAGCCAAACTGCGAGCGCGTCGTGCCGAACGGCGACGAGAAGCTCGCGTTCTTCGCAGTGGTCTGGGAAGAATTCTACTCCACTTTGCTCCCCGCGCTCGAGCGCAAGAAAGCGCAGAGCGACAACGAGCACCCGAGTTTCAAGTTTGACACTTTCTCCGTCAACGAAGTGGAGGACGCGCTCGCAAAGTACGACGACGACTTCGGGGTCGCGTCCATGAAGGACACTGCGGAATTCCGCAAGTGCTGCTGCATCGACGCGTTCGAGTGGCACCAGCACGGCGTGCGCAAGCGCAAAGTGTGCATCCCCGGCCAGGTTCCCTATCGGTGTCGCCGCCAGGCGCTGCTCGTGCGCATGCAGATGATGACCCACGAAGAGGCCAAGGACCAGCTCGCGTCGACCTACCTCAAGAAGAAGATCGAGCGCCTCGTCGTGAAAACCAAGCGAAAATGCATCGAGTACATCAATTCCGAGTCCGGCCTCGAGCATTTCGAGCAGCTCACGCACGAACTCGCGAAGAAGCTTTGCTTGAAGCGCAAGCGGCTGAAGAAACTGAGGATCAAGCACGCCAAGGAGAGCGGCATGTTCACCAAGAAGAAGCAGAAGGTGCAAGCGAAAATCGACGCGTTCCGGAAAGCGCGAGACGCACGAGTGCAGGATCTGCGTGGGAAAATGGAGAAACTGACGAAAGACAAAGCGAAATTCGAAAATGACGCGAAGCGCATCGAAAAGATCGACTCGAAGATCAGGAAATTGGAGAAAGAGCTCGCGGAAGAGCCTGTGGAGGACAAGAAGATCCTGGAGCTGGAAATCGCACTCGAAGCGCTGGACGGCGCGGAACTGAAGGCGGGGAGGGCGGTCGACAGAGCGAAAGCGAAGGAGATGAGCTCGGACAATGAGGGCGACGCTAGTGATGAAGACTCGGATAAAGAGGAGGAAGCGAGTGGAGGTGAAGATTCGGGTGATGGGGACTCAGAAGAGAATGAGGACAACAGCGGTAGTGCCGAAAGCAAGGTCGAGGCCTCAGTCGAGCAGCAACCGGAGCAAACTACAACCGCCACTCCTGCCAGTGTTGGTGGGACCAAATTCTTCCAGATTGACATGCCCGAGCTCAAGTTTGTGGACTATCGCAGAGCTGCCACGAGGGCGATCGAGCGAGAAGTCGGCGAAGAGAAGGACGTAAACGAAGAAGAGCTCGTGGTGCTCTACCAGAACTCCATCCGCGACGCGTACGTGACCGAGAAATGCGAGCGCGTCTCTCAAAAGGCCACGTTCGAGTTCCTGCAGATGCGCTCGGTGCTCAAGCGCTGGATGGGGCTGGGCAACCGCGCGGTCTTCGAAGCCTGGCGCGACCTCATGCGCGAGAACCGCGCGAACGCGGGCAAACTGCGGGAGAAACTCGAGCGGAAGAAACAGATTGAGGCGCAGAACAAGGCTGTAGAGGAGCAACTCGCGCGCTTGGAGGCCAACAAGTGGGCCCAGAGGACCGACATGTACACAGACGCAGTCTACTACGAGCACACGGTCACAGGTGAGACGAGCTGGTACCCACCGAAATACTGGAACGAAGAGCAGGAGAAACTGAGAGAGATAGCGAGCAAGAACAAAGTCCCCATGCTCAAGTTACCTCCAATCTAGTGGTAGCTAGATTTCGGAGTATATTGCAAGGGTTATTGAGGGCCACTTCCACCACGGCTTCCCAGTTGAACTTGCCCATTTCAGAATCGGGAGATACAAGATTAGCTATTTGGCTCAGGCCAAAGTTAGTTTTGCTGGCACAGCGACACGACACCAGCTCGCATTCTTCTTATCTCAGCAAGGCGAGCGAGGGAGAAAAAAAGAACCCCACTTCGCATCAGCCTCTTCATTCTCACTTTTGCAACTTCAAGACGCCAGCTCACCTGCCATCTCTGCTCTCTCCAGCTCTTCAAGCACCAGGCACCAGGCACCGAAGCCCAGCCATGTCGTCGTCTGCGGCGTGCGAGCAGTGGAGCACGTTCTGGCACAAGCGCATGCCGATCCTCGATTGGCTGCCGCGCTACAGCGTCCGCCGCGACCTCAAGCACGACATCATCGCGGGCTTCACGGTCGGCGTGATGCTCGTGCCGCAGGAGATGTCGCTCGCCGCCATGATGGGAGTCCCCGGTCAGTACGGACTCTACACGGCGGCGATCGCGCCGCTGATCTACCCGCTCTTCGGTTCGTCCCGCGCGCTCTCGGTCGCAAACGCGTCTGAGGGGAGTCTGCTTGTGGGCGTGATGCTGCGCTCCGCGGACATCCGGAACCTGGAAGAGCGCGTCGCAACGGGCATCCTGCTCACATTCTTCACGGGCATGCTCATGATCCTCGCGGGTTTGCTGCACCAGGGCGGGCTCGTGAGCTTCTTCTCGCGCACGTCCATGCACGGGTACGTCACGGCCACGGCGTTTCTCATCGTGACCTCGCAGATCCCGCCGTGGCTCGGCATTTCGCTCGGCTCCTCGAAATTGACGGTATTCACAGTGATCGAGATCATCGGAAAGCTACCGGAGACGAACAGGAACTCGCTCTTGCTCGGGATTTTCTCCATTTGCGTGCTCTACATCTGCAAGAAGCTCCGTGCACAGCTCCAGCAGATCGCAGATGCGCAGAAGCGATTGCACGGTGCAGCAGCGAATTCAAAAATCTTTGCAGCAAGCAGCAGCAGCGACTTGAGCGCTCCGCACGACGCTGTCGGAGAAACTCAAGATAGTGACGAAGACGAGGACCTGGAGGATATCATCAACCTGCAGCTCCACAACTCGGCTGACGTGCACACGGACAAGTCCAAGCGCAGCGAGCGAGCGCCTTCGTCAGGTACGACGGATAAAGTCCACTTGATGCAGACTCAAGACAACAACACCAACAAGCAGAGCTCTCAACTCAAGTCAGGTACACCAACCTCCTCGGGTTTCCTCGCAGACTACCTTGTCGACAGACCGCGAGTGTTGCTCCTGAGCACGCTGCTTTGCGACGGCGGCGCGCTCCTCGTGTGCGTGCTGGGGATTCTCGTCGGTGCGTCCTTGGGCGAAGACAACCTCAAACTCACTGGCACCGTGCACAAAGGCCTCCCGCGCCCCGTGTTCCCGCCCGCTGCGCTTGGCGATGTCATCCCCTGGGACCGCCTGCAGACTATTGTTACGAACTCGATCGTGATCGCCGTCATCTTCTTCATGTCGAGCGTCGCCACCGGGAGCAAAATCGCCACGAAAGATGGCTACGAGATCTCGCCGAACCAGGAACTCCTGGGGCTGGGCTTCGCGAACCTCGGCGCGTCGCTCTTCCAGGGCATGCCCTCGAGCGCGGGCATGTCGCGCAGCGCGGTCAACTCGCAGAGCGCGCACACACCGCTGGCGTCCATGATCACCGCGGTGCTCGTGATCCTGACGATCCTCTTCCTCACTGGTCCGCTCTACTACCTGCCGCAGGCGCCGCTGTCGGCGATTATTGTGCTCTCGGCGCTCACGCTGATCGACTTTTCCGAGCCAAAGTGGCTTCGTCGCGTGCGAAAGCACGAGTTCTACGTCTGGGCGGGGTCTTTTGTCGGCACGCTCTGCTCCGGACTCTTGTATGGACTCGTGCTCTCGCTCATGGCGTCGCTGGTGGAGATCATGGTGCGCACGAAGAAGCCGCCAGTGTTCATCATGGGGCTGCTACCTGATGGGTCGTTTGCCAAGATGCGTGAGTTTGGAGATGAGAGTAGCCCCACTAGTACTGATAGCCACCAGTTCCAAGCAGAGTCTGATGAATCGGAGGTGCCAGTGGAGCTCCCAGACGTGCTGGTGGTGCGTATGGAGCAGGATCTGTACTTTGGCAACGCAAGGCACCTGATCCACGCGATCGAGAAGGACCTGCAAATCGCGAAGGTGCATGGACACATCCTCGGTGCGGTCATCGACGGGTCCCGCATGAACGACATTGACGCCACGGCGATCCACCTGCTCAAGGAGTACCAGCTCAAACTGCGCGCGAGAGATCAACTGCTGCTTTTCGCCAACCTGAGGCTTGAAACCGAGCTCTCGGTCATCGACAGCGGCTTAACCTCCGATCAGGATACTGGTACTCACCCGGAATCAGAGGGCCACGCCGTGGTCCCGCGCCACCGTCCTTCACGTGGAATAGCGTCTGCAGTAGCTCTTCTCAGACAATGAGCTCTTTGAATTTCAGACTTTGCCAGCTTGGAGAAAACGTTTGGAGGAACTTGAATGTGACTGGGTTGATTTGGGTCTGAATTGAATGTTGCACGAATGCTGCATGAGAGACATGCCCTGTTTCTGAAACCAGTTTGGAGTGAACAGACAAACCTTCCCAAATAAATACAGTGCGCGCCAAAATCTTAGGGACATCCCAAAAATACTCAAAAATTTGAATTTCGCGCGCAAAAATGAGTTACCGGACAAGCTGTTTTCAGAGCTTATAGACCCATTTGCGGACGTTCTTGTGGTGAAATTTCGGCTC
>JAASGK010000809.1:0-15979 GCA_023334195.1 Globisporangium emineosum
AGGCTGTGGAACCGAGATACGAACACCGCATCGAACATATGGAAGGTGGCTACGAGCGCGATCCGAGGAAAGGGTCGCCTCGAGTACCTTCGAAGGGCCAGAGGCTCGATCAGTGGTCCTATGTCTATGTCGGTAGGGAACGAAGTTCCCGGGTGTCTTTCGACGCTTCCACGCAACCACGATTTGACGTAAAGCGCGTCAAAACTAATACAAACACGCGGTGCGCCTTTGACGGACCCATACGCTGAAGCATATCACGGTGGATTAGATAAATAGAGGGAGGGTGTATTTGGAAAATGGTTTGTCTGAAATGAATGGTTCTCTAGACGCACTTTTGTTGTTCGCCAGCTCAGCGGAATGCACTCGGTCGCGACGAAGACGTGGATGACGACGACGACGACGGACGGTTGTTGTTGTTCCCAAGCGCGCGCGGCAGGTAGCCCTGCAGCACCTCCGCATGATCCTGCAGCAGGCGCTGCTTGGCCTGCTCGACGATCTGGCGCTTGTACTCTTCCTCTCTCTCCTGGAGTTCGCGCTCGCGGCGTTCGCGCTGGAGCTCCTCGAAGATCATCTGCTGCTTGAGCGCGTTGTGCCTGGCGATCTCCTCCTTGTACTCCTCCTTCTGCCGGCGCTTGAACGCCGCGAGCTCCATCTCGCGTCGCGCTTCGGATTGGAACTTCTTTCGCAGCATGTCGTTGAACGCGTCTTCCTCGGCCTGCTGGCGCGCCACGAGGTCCGCCTTGAGCCGCATCTGCATCGCATTGCTGTTCATCATCTCGTCCTTGGCGCGCGCCTTGGCGGCCAGTTTCTCCTCCTCCTGCTGCCGCTTCTTCTGCAGCATCTCTTCCTCCCACAAATCGTCGCGCAGCTTCTCGATCTCTTCTTCCTGGCGCCGCTTGGCCTGGATCTCGGCCTCCACCACGCGGAACATGGCGTCTTCGTGCGCCTTCTTGGTCTCGTTCGCGACCCTGAGCGTGGCCTCGCGGGCCTCCACGCGGCGTCGATACTCGGCGATCTCTTCCTCTTGGCGACGGATCTCCTCTTGCCGCTGGCGTGAGAGCGACTCGCGCTCCTGGTGGCTGCGGTCGATCAGGTCGCGCGTGTAGTCGCGCTGCTGCTGGCGCTTGGCAAGCTCCTGCACGTCCTCGAGCTCGATCTGCTTTATGAGCTGCTCGATCTTGGCTTTCTCCGCGTCGGCCTCGCTCTGCGCCTCGCGCCGCAGCTCCTGGCGCTGCAACATCTGGGTCTGCAGCACCTGCTTACCCTGGAACGCCTCGGCGCGCTTCACGAGCTCGCGGTTCTGCATCTCCACGAGCGCGCGCTGGCGGTCGTACTCCATCTGCTGCTCGATCGCGACGTCGCGGCTCCTTTCGATTGTCGAAAGTGTCTCGCGCTCGAGCTGCTGCACCGCGCGCTCCTTGTTCATGTACGCGGTCTTGAGCAGCGTTTCGAGCTCGCGGAGCTCCTCGCTGGCCTCGCAGATGCGCTGCACCTCGCGCTCGCGCTGCTCCTGCTGCTTCTTGGACTTCTCCATCACGTGCGCGAGCTGCTCGTTCTGCTGCTTCTCGCGGCCTGCACGCTGCTTGAGCGCGTGCTGCTCCGCCGCGCTCTCCTCCAGCATGCGCTCGGCCGTGAGCTGCGCCACCTGGTTCGAGCGCCGCCGCGCGCTCACGTTCGCGTCCGACTGGTTCTGCAGACTCTGCAGCTGGTTGCCCTGCGCGAACCGCTGCAGCGCCGCGTGCTCGGCCTCCTGGCGGCGCCGCTCGCCCTGGATCTTCTCCACATTGCGCGTCGTCATGCGCGCGCCCGCCGGGAACGAGAACGACATGCCCGCGTGTGTGTGTAGCTAGCTACAAGGGGCTATGCGCTAATAGCGGTGGTGCTGGTGCTAGTGCGGATGGCGATACCTTGTCCAGAGCCGCGTCCTGGTGTGGCTTCTCGTCTCGCGACGCGTCGTCCTGCTCGTTCGCTATTCTTGTGCCCGCATTTTGCTTTGCGTCGAATGTATTCTTGGAATGAATAACAAGTAGAACCCTGTCGACCAAATCGGGTAACATGCATATTTGTTTATTAACAGATTAGGGTACATCTGCGAAGCGTTTAGACAAAATAGGTATTTATGGGAATTGTGTGCATAGTGGAAACAAGTGAAACCAAAGCGCATAAATCGTCCTGAACTGCAGTTTTGACTTGTTTTTTGTACCGCAGTCGTCCCGAAAATTCTACTTCTGCGCTTTCAGCGATTTTTGAAACGAGAGCGCTTTTTCGGGACGTACACTTTACAAAAAGCAAGTCCATTCGGGACGATTTATGCGCTTTCGTTTCACTTGTTTTCACTATATTTTACTTGTTTGGCTTTTCTTGAAGAGTACAGTGAGACCTCTTTACAAGGAGCTCACATCACTCTGGCACGAAATCCCATCGCTTGCTACATGAAAAAGGCAAGAAGCTAGGGCGAGCAGCGCGAATGCGAGAGAGAATGACAATGATAATGATAATGAGGTGTATTGAGGAACGCTTAAACGACCAGCAATATCCATCCCAAGCATTACGGTGTGCGAGAGAGAAGGGGGAACGCGATACACATCGACGGGGCAAGTCGAGAGTGAGAGCGGGTGTCGACTTGGCGTGGCGTGGCGGCGTTCGACAAAGCGCGACGGCAGAACGTGGATGAAACACGGTGCTGACTTCTCCTTTGCCTCGTCGCCGGCGGTGAGACGCATCGATGCGTTGGATTGTGGTTGAGTGTGTGTGTTTCCATTTATTCGCGCATCTGCCGCTCGCGTTCCCACCCACCGCAAGTCCCCGATGCTCATCAAGCGGTTCGAGTGCGAGAGTGAAAAAAGGCAAAGATGAAGAACACATGGTTGCGAGGATATAGTTGAGAGCCTTGCGTCCTAACGAGGCGCCGAACTCCGAAGACCCCGAAGAGAAGAGAAAACACCTGACATTAGGTATATTACTGGTGGACGACTCACAACGGATGCAACTTTACAAAGTGGAGGCAATTACTACAACAAACACAAGCCAAATACAGCGCGTGAGTCCGACACTCAGCTTAGAGCTCGAACTCCTCTTCGTGGATGTCAAAGGCACTCGAGCCGAGCTCCACGATCGCGCTCTCTGTCGCCGAGACCAACGCACCAGGACCGGACACGAACACGCCGATGGTACTCTGAGGTCTCTCGTCCCCACGGGAGGTCTCAGGGAACTTGTGGGCTTCGAGGGCTTCCTTCAGACTATCAGCGACATCCTGGCGGCGGCCGACTGAGACACGGAACTCGTGGAGCAAGTCGCGGTACGTGTGGAGGTGGCCCGTGGCATGGGAAATACTGCTGTGTGCGATTGAGACACCGACGTTGGCGACATCGTAGTCCTCGCGCGGGTCTTTCGCCTTCGAGTCGACGAATTTCTGCTTCTGAAAGAGGTACTTCTCAGCAAACACAAAGCCAAACACGGCCAGTGCGCTCGCGAAAAGCACCGCGATCTCAACAAACTGCTGGAGCATCCAGAGGTTGTCTCGGCCGTGAGCCTTGATCTTGCCGCCGCCGTATTCAAGCGCCACGACGCCAGCAAAGCTGATGAAGAACACCGTCACATACGCGATCGATCGAGAGCCTCGAGAGCGCAATGGCTCAGCAAACTGTCGAGTTAGTGGCGTCACACCAGTCTTGGAGTCGCTGGATGGGTGCGTGGACAGAATGTGGTTCCTCGTCGTGGTTGCGCCGATCAGCTGGTCGAGGAGCTCTCCTGGCAGGTCTCTCGTGAGACTAAAGTGGATCTTGAAGAAGTTTTCCTGTGGATCAACCTCTCGGATCTTGGCCAGCAGCGGCAGGATCTCTTCCAGCAGCGCGAGCTCGCGGAATGTAAAGATGAAGAACACTCGCTGGGTCAATGGCTCGTGGTGTGACAGATTGGCTGCGATGTCCCCGAGGATTGCGATCAACGGCGTCACGCCAATACCGCCTCCGATCAAGCAGATCGTCGAGTATTCACTGTAGAGCTCCAGGGACGCACCGTAGTAGCCGTCCAAGTACACGGTAGGCACGACGTTCTTCTGCTTGCAGTCCTCGGCGTATTGCGCCAAATCGTTCGTCCAGTCGCCGAGCGACTTGACCAGCACAGTCAACGTCTTCGTGTTCATCTTTGGCGACGAAGCGATCGTAAATGCGTGCCACTGCAGCTTGGAGATCGCCGGCACGTTCAGGTACACAAACTGGCCGAGCTTGTAGACGCCGCTTCGCTGCGGGGACCTGGCGATCACGACCTTGATGACGCTCTCACAAATCGCCGTGAACTCCTTCACTTCGACCGGGTAGAACGCGTTCGAACTTGAGATCGCGCGGTTCACCAGGTAGAGCATGAACGTCGGGTACACCCACCATACGATCGGGGCCCAGTGGAGCACCGCGAAGATCACGGCCAAGAGGAACAGGTGGTGTACATAGTAGAAGAGGTTGTAGGTCTTGCGGCGCACCCACGGGATGGACGTGACACCGATCGCCAAGAAGCACAGCAGCGCGAGTTGGCCAAACACGTTCATCCAGATCTGCCTGCCCGGCTGAATCGTGAGCTTGCAGTCAAAGCACGGGAGCACTTGCTCTTGCCAGACCCCCTCGCGGATCCACAGCCAGTAGAACGAGATGCAGTGCGCCAAAGCCGTGAACACCGTCACGACGCCGAGCCAGCGGTGGTACTTGACAGCGTTCGCGTACGAGATGTTGAGGAACTCCATCCATGCGCTGTTCCGCGTCGCCGGGAGGAAGAGGAACACCATGTTGTAGATGCAGTTGAAGCCGAGCGTGACCGCGACCATGTCGATGTAATCGTCGAGCTCAATGAGCTTCTTTTGCTTGGCCGCGGTCTCCTTGGCGCGGGTGAGCCGGCGGTCGAAGCCGTAGTAGAACGCGAGCACGTTGCCTCCGATGAGGAACACCACGAGGAAGAGCAGCTCGCCGTAGCTGAACGGGGACACGGTCCCGAAAGGAGTCACTTGAGGCTTGCGACGCAGCACGCGCGCGAGTGACAGGATGTACTTGGACGTGGTGCGGCGCACGTTGAAGTTCCGGAGAAACTCGACGAGCAGCAAGCTCGCGACGAGCGGAAGCACGAAGAACAGGAACACGAACGTGGGGCGAACCAGCTCCGAGTGGCCTTTTGCGTTCGCGACGTACCCACCGCCGTTGCTGGCGAGAGCCTGCGCCTTGGGGACCCCCCACCAGACGCTGATCACGACTCGGAGGTCCAAGTTGTAGTAGTTGGTGAACACCATGATCTGGCCGTAGATGCACACGCCGATCGCGGCGGCGATGAGGAACTGGGCAAGGGTTGCCAGGATCGGGTATCTGCTGAGACCTGAGGGAGGAGGAAGGTGGTGGGGATGAAGAGTCTCGATGGGTTGCTGGAGGTTCACAGCGCCACCGAAGGCAGCCGAGGCCCGTGGGGTCTTCACGATCGTGTAGTCGCCAACATGCTCCGTTGGTGTCGATGGGAGTTTCCCCGCGACAGCTGATGGTTTCGGCGCCATTGGAGATCTGTGGATGGCTCGACTTGTTCTTGCTGCCCTTAGCTTGAGCGCTGGAGTGGGGATTGGAGAATGACAACCAACCTACCTTCGCAAAACGAAATGGTTGATTTCACGGAGGGTGGGTGGCAAAGGGCAACTCGCTGGAGCGTTCGGTTTGGGTGGTGGCGTCGTACTCCTGAAGTAGCCCATCTGAGTCAACGGGAGTCCTCGAGAAACAGACAACCAATCAAGGATCGGGAACCCACCGGCGTATACGAAGCCGTCAAAGAAGCAAAGGATAAAAAAGAGCGAGTATCTAATGTAAAGTTTCCCGAGAGATCTGGAAACGAAATCTGAGCAGACGAACGAACGAATGAGCAGATCTCGACTCCTCCTCGCTCTGTTTCTGAGTCAAACGAAGATCACGAGCCACGTGAGGAGAGAGGAAGAAGGGAGACGACAGCGTTGCTTCAGCTTTTTTGGAGGCAACTACGAAAGCGCTCGATATCGTATATGTAGTGTACGCGTCAGTACCGAACGGGCTACACCAGATAACCTCACACAAGCTATAATATAGAATTTTGGGAGAACAAAGTCAATGCATTTGCCTTGTGGAGCCTTCGGCTCACCTCCAATCTCCAAAGCTCTCTTCGATCTGAATTAATACAAAGCAGGCGCTCGGAACTGACGCGTCACACTGAACAATAGCATCGGCAACCGAAATCCACGACATAGTGAAATTTGAATTTGCGGGAAAACCAGAAACTGAATGTGCTGTGCATTTTGTTTTGGTTTTTGTGGAAACTTCACTTGTATTATTTTACAAAGGTCATCGTATATTAGCCAATTTGTTGGCTCACAACACAATCCAAACTCAATATTTGTAATATCAATTTTCACATTTTATCAAATTAGATAAATCGTGGGATCACGTGAGAGCGAATCAGATGGCAGTGTTGAATTGACAAACGACACCTCGTTCACGATCAGCCACCACCATCTCACTATACTGCAATACCTGAGTCCCCAGTCGCTCTTTTGCGGATTCTAAACTAACGTTAACATCAGCAGCGAGTGAAGGACTCAACATCCCTCCAGATCTATCGAAGCGGAACCCGTCCAAGCGTCAACAGAGTTCCCAGTCATGGCGCGCTAGATCAAGATCGAAATCGCATCGTCCGCACTTATCTCACGACTCACTTCTCTCCGAGATCTCCTCTATGCAGTACCAGCTGAGCGTGTTGGTTGAATAGTCTCAACTGAGTACTGTACCTACCTGGAATCCACACCTGGGTGTGGCATTCGTCTCCATTGGCTACAACTGAAGGTGACGCTCTCGCTTTTGCTGGTTCTTTTTCAGTTGATCGTCTAGCGAATGATTACTTTTTCCTTTCAGAGATGCCTGTGCGCTCGTCTCTCTTTTCATCTGTGCGCATCGCTGGAGAAATCGTTGAAGCGGACCAGATTTCGTTGGCGAAGGATACGAAGGAGCGAAATGCGACCAGCCGCTCTATCTCGAAGCAGCCAGTCAGAGGAGCCTACCTTGAATATCTCGAATATATCTGAGTACGGCTTGTCTTGCGTCATTACGTCAGGCGCTAGCTACTACTATACTTGGTAACACATTGCACAGCTTTACGACCCAATCTTTGAAAGAGGCGGGTAACTCCGGGGTAGAGCTCGAGTGTGTGTGAAACCTCGCCAATTCTAGCCGAGTCAGTTCGGTCACTGGCGTCGACTGATCTCATTGGGACACGTCTGCTGAATCGACATTGCTCCAAGGTGTGATTGGAGGACAATACATGGAGCGATGCGGCTTTCTCTGTCCTGGTTGATTTGCTTGCTTGTTGCTTCGAGTCCTCGTGCAGACTGGAGTATGCAAGCTATTTACGAGAAGCACCATCACCTCATCACCTCCCACCAACCTTTGACGATTACTACCGTAGTAATAGAATACTTCCGTGGTCATCGTTTTATAGAGTAGACAGATAATATCATCCACGTGCCAATCGAGATGTCAAGGCCAAGGCCTTGGCGCTTTGATATGAAAATGCCCAGTCAGCACACGGGTGCTGAGGAACTTATATTGAACCGTCTTTGGTTAAAAGCAAATGCATCAAACTATGCAGGAGGAATCGCGATTCCAATGTATACAGTGTTATACAAGCGGTGGAAGAGAAAGCAAATACCCAAGCGAAGGTGCTACCCAGCGCGTCGAGAAAGCGAGTGCGCTTCTTACCCTCAAGTGAAGGGACACTCGCTCACAGACGCTTCATCTTCGCAAAGAGCCCTCGGGGAGTAGATAGAAGTCAGCTGACTGGCTTAGTGGCGCCTGTACATCATGACACCACCGGCCGCGATCGACACGAGCATCGCGATTGCGCGCGTGTAGTAGTCCATGGTGGTCGTGGCAGCCTGCGAAGCGGCGAGATCGGTGGTCTTGGTCGTCGTCGGCGTCGGCGTTGGAGCAACAGTCGTTTGAGCTGGGGTTGGCGTGGTGACCGCAGGGGTTGGAGCTGGAGTTGGAGCAGCACTCTGCGGCACGCAACTGGCAACGATGTTGTACTTGATGGAGCAGTCGGCAACGTTTGTCGATGGGCACTCGACTCGAACTAGGCCGTTAGTCATCTTGTAGTTCGCAGCGGCTTGCGACGCAAACGAGAGAGCAGCCGCGGTCGTAACTTCAGAGCAGGATACGTTGGCGATGCTCTTGACGACGACAAGGCTCGTGGTATTCTCCTGGTACTTCACGATCGTGTTGATGAGGTTTCCAGTCACGTCGAAGACCGACACCGACTGGATGTCCGCGCGGCTGGTCGTGGCATTGCAGACGAGCGCTGCCGCAGTTGAGTTCACAAAGTCCGCAGCGGCCAGTTCCACAAACGAACCCAAGGTGATGGGTTTGGGGGTGTTGGCAGGTAGGATAGTCCCACAAGCCGTGCTTGCAGTCACACATTCGCCGAGAGCCTCATACATAACATTACATGGGCCCGCGTTCGTTGCTGGGCATTCGACCGTGATGCTCGGAGTTTTCTTGTCAGGGTTCACATCAGCCACTGCTGTGGCGAGTTTGTCTTCGGCTCCAGTGTCGAAGCAGGTGACGTCCGAGGCGCTCTTGACGGAGACCTTATGGGTGGCGTCCTTCTGGTATCCGACGTTGACGTTGATACTAGCGGAGCCCGTTTCGATGATCTTGACCGACTTGACATCTAGGCGCTGGGAAGAGCTTGCGGAACAGTCCTGTGCTGTAAGGACGTTCGTGGTCGCCAGGATCCTGGTCAAAGGGATATCCGATTTTGTCCCAACAGGCACCTGCAGGGTATAGGAGGTAGCTGGGATCCCCGTCGCCGCGCAAGTGCTACTAACAGCCACGCACTGGGCCATGATCTTGTGCCTGACGGTGCAACCACCAGCGTTCGTTGCGAGACACTCGACCGTGACGAGGGCGTCGACCTTGTCAGGGTTCTCGGCTGCTTTCGCAAAGGTGAGCTCGGTTCCGGTCGAAGCGTAGCACGAGACGTCCGAGACGGTCTTGACAGTGCGTTGAGGCAAGCTGGCGGTTTTCTGGTACTTGACGTTGATGTTGATGTTGTTGCCGGACGTTTCCACAATCGAAGCGGACACAATGTCCACGCGTGTGCCAGCGACGCAGGGGGTGAAAGCCGACCCGTCGGTGTTGAGGAATGCCGTCGATGGAATAGGCAGGATCGCACCGATGGCGGGGGTGAGGCTGCCCCAGTTTGCCACGGTTGCGCTGGTCGGACAGGCAGTGCTTGTCGCCACACATTTGCCCAGGATCTCGTATCTGACAGCGCAGGCGACAGTTTGGGACGGACACTCGATTGTGACAGACGGGGTGACCTTGTCAGGGTTCGATGCGGCTTTCAACGCGAAGCTGAGCTCCGCATCGGACGAAGTCTGGTAGCACGAGACACCACTGACGGTCTTCACCATGGATTTGGTCGGCACAGCACTCTGGTAGCCCACTTTGACGTTGATGTTGGCTCCAGAGGTTTCCACGATCTTCGCGGAAATAAGGTCGACTCGTTGCGTAACGGGTGTGCAACCCAAGGCCACAGCAGCAGCAGCAGTGATGTCTGTTCCCGTGACCACAATCTTGTCATTGAAAGCGATCGTGTGGGCGGTGAACGAAGCGGCAGGCAGCGTGGAGCAGGTGGTACTGACTGGGACACACTGGCCGACGACCTTGTACTTGACAGCACAATCCGTGGTCGTGGACGGGCACGAGAGCGTGATCACAGGCGCGAGTTTGTCCGGGTTCGCATCGGCCAGCGAGGCAAAGCTGACGTCAGCTTGCGTGTACGCAAAGCATGGAGCGTTCGCCGAGCTCGACTTGACCGAGAGTGTTTTCGCCGTCACTACACCCGAAGCGACTCTCTGATAACTCACATCGGCCATGATCGGGTTTCCGTTCGCTTCCACAAAAGTAGCAGAGACGATGTCCAGACGAGTGTTGGCAGCAGCGCAGCCGTTGGCGAGCGGTAGACCGGTGGTCGCATCCAGCACTTTCGTCACAGGGACCGTCGCGGTAGTAGGGGTATTCACATTCGCGGTCTTTGCGATTGGGAGAGTGTCGACGGTGCTCGGAAGCACTGGGCACAAGCTCTTGGCCACACAGACACCGACGACTTCGTACTGGATGCTGCAGGCAGTAGTCGCCGACAGGCACTTGATTTCAAAGTATGGGGTGGTCTGGTCGGCATTCGTGTCTGCCTTGGCCCCGAACTGGAGCTCCGTGCTGGTCGATGCGTACTGAACACCGCTCGCGACAGCCAAGACCGACGTTCTCGCGCTCACACTGCTTTGGTAGCCTGCGTCGATCTTGATGTTGGCGCCGTTCACTTCCAGGACCTTGGCGGACTTGATGTCCACGCGCTTGGTAGGGTCTGTGCAGACAAGCGGTGCAACTATAGCGGTTGAGCCGGCGGTCAACGTGAAATCCGTCAGAGGAACGCTCTTGGTTCCACTGGCCGCGAGGTTCGTGATGGCGATTGCGGATGCCGGCATTGTCACAGCGACATTCATAGGCACACATGTGCCGCTGACCTTGTACTTGATGGAGCAATCAGTGCTCGTCGATGGGCATGTGATCGTGACAACAGGGACGGTCAAAGTCGGGTTCATCGGCGCGTTCGCCGCAAAGCTGACATCGGTCGAAGCGCCATTGACACACGACGTGCCCGTGAAGCTCTTGGCGACGAGGAAAGACGAGGCGCCTGGATTTTGGTACTTGACGCTGGCAGTGATGAGCGCATTGTTCATTTCAATAACTGAGAGAGAAGTGATGTCCAGACGGGTGTTGGCAGTAGTGCAGCCGTTGGCGAGCGGTACACCGGTGGCCGTATCCAGGACCTCCGTCAAAGGAACAGTCTTCACGATAGTCTGTAGAAGAGGCACGGCGGTGATGGTCGGGAGAGCCGGGCACAAGCTCTTCGTCACACACTGAGCCTGGACCAAGTAGTCGATGTTGCAAGATGCGGTGTTCGACGCCGCGCACGTGATATCGACGTACGGAGCTGTGTTGCCAGAGTTCAAGTTTGCGTTCGCGGCGGTAAGCGTCGTCGCAGCCGCCAGTGGCTGGTAGCATGATCCCGTCGTGAGGGTGTCGACCACGAACGGACTCAGCCCTCCAGTCGTTTGATACCCCGTGTCGACCCGGACGACGGCGCCGTTCTTCTCGATCACCTTGACGGACGTGATGTCCAAGCGCTGGGAGCCAGTGCAGGTAGGTGCCGGGTTCGCTGCATTGGCCGCATCCTTGAAAGATGCTGTCAGCACCTTCTGGTCGGTGCCTGCCGTAAGGGAGGCGATGTTGGTAGCTCCGGTAGCGATCGCCGTGCAGGAAGTGCTCTTGGTAACGCACTTGCCTTGGACCTTGAACTTGACGGAGCAACCAGCGCCACCCCCTGGACATGTGATCGTAACGACAGGGTTGACTTTTTCCGGGTTCGCGGCCGCTTTCGCGGCGAAGCTGACGTCGGCTTCCACGGCACTGTAGCACGACGCGCCGCTGAAGCTCTTGGCTTCGAGGGAATTCGCGACCCCGTCTTTTTGGTACTTGACACTGGCTGTGAGTGACGCGCCAGTCGTTTCAACAATCGCCACCGATGTGATGTCAAAGCGAGAGTTGACATCGCAGGCGGGAGCAGCACTGGTAGTCGTGTCTATCATATCCGACAAACCAAGTGTCTTCGTCACGAAAGTAGTCGGGCTAGTCGTTAGAACAGGGCACAAGCTCTTCGTCACACACTGAGCCTTGACCAAGTAGTCGATCGAGCAAGATGCAGTGTTTGTGCCCAAACACGTGACCTCAACGTACGGAACGGTGTTGTCAGAGTTTCCGTTCGCCAATGCGGGGCTGAGCGCAGTCGTCGTCGGCTGGTAACACGATCCCGTCGCGAGGGTGTCAACCACGAACGGACTCAGCCCTCCACTCGTTTGGTACCCCGTGTCGATTTTGACGACACCACCGGTCGTTTCAGTCACCTGCACCGACGTGATGTCTAGGCGCTGGGTGGGACCACAGGTCGTCGATGCCGCGTTTGCTGGCGTGGTCGTATCCTTGAAGTTCGCCGCTACAAGCTTTACCTTGGCGTTGGTCGCCACTGAAGTACCAGAGGTACCGCCCGTGATCGCTGGGCAGGTAATACTGTTCATAGTCACGCACTTGGCAGCGACTTCGTAGCTGGCAGTGCAGGCAGTACTAGCACCCGCTGTAGGGCAGGAGATCTCAACCGCAGCGTCGATTTTCTCGGGGTTCGTCGCAGCGTACAGATCGAAGACCATGCCAGCTGGCGCAGGAACGTAGCAGGTCGCTCCTGAGAGAGTTTGGACTGCGAACTCGTTCGTGGCGCCAGTCTTCTTGTACACCACGTTGACGTTGAGGTTGACGGGTATAGAAGACATCTCGATGACGCTGACCGACGTGATTTGCACGCGAGAACTGCCACTGCAGGCAGCAAACGAAGCGTTGTGGTCGGCATCACTCACGAACGACGTCGACGGAATCACTGTGATGGCAGTAGTGGTGAGTGAAGCACTGGCGGCGTTGAGAGTAGGGGTTGGACAAGTAGTAGTCGCCGAAGCAATCGCAAGCGACGCCATAGAGGCGACGAGCGCGCGGCGAGCCATTTCTGCGGGGCGATGCGCTGGGAGGAGTTGAGGACGGGGAGGAAGGGAGGGAGGGAGTTGAAGTCGCTTGCGGAGGGTGGAAGCGAAAAGGAAAGTGAGAGACATGAGCCGATGATCACCCTGCAGTCTTCAAAGGATCACATGGAAGAGCTGGGTCGTTTCAGTTCTTCCCCACACAGGCACGGTGGTTTCAGGTTTCAACGTGGAAACAAGGTGAAAGTGGGGCGGAAAAGACACCCACTGGGAACCATGGGCGCTTTCGACTCATCATCAAGCGAAACCAGCCGCGCCCACAGACCAGACCGAGGTCTACTAAAGCGTGTCCGTTTCATAGAGATAACTGCTGTGGACTTTTAATGCTGGAGACAAGTGAATGGTAGCAAGGCGGCTGGTTTTTATACGAGAAAGCATTCGAAGAGACGCGACGTTTTGCAGCCTCGGGACCTCAGGACCTTTTGGGTACATTTCCTGGAAGAAAGAGAGCTCGTCAGGCAGAGACTCGCTTTTTGCAGCCATTCAATTCCTTCCGAGGAGTCTCTGTGAGGTTTTTTACGCGCGGGACCTTCTGAAAAGGCGGGCGCTCGCGCACGCGTCGGAGAGCGACCGGCCAGTCCCTGTCAGCAACAGCTTAAGATCTTGGGGGCAAGCCTGTGAAACGGACCCAATGAGTGTGAGGTTGTTCGCTGGTGGATTCCTGGTTCACTGTGGGGAGCGGATTCCAACTGGAGAGAGAGAGAGAGAGAGCGAAACCTGCCCTGCGCTCCCTGCACTCCGTAGGATGTGCGCGCGAGCGAACCCTAGTTGCACTCGTTGTTCTGCTTCTCCGCCAGAAGATACTGAGCTCTCGTAACAGCTACCACGACTGATCCATACGAGATCGAAACGACCGCGCTACCCACCAGTATCTTGCATTCATCACCAACTCACCCTCCAGGTCTTCAAGGCGTGCGTGAAAGTCGATGAGTCGGCAGAGACAACGAGCACGCCATAGTCAAATGATGTATCATCACCGCGTCGTGCCACAAGGCTTTGGATGCCGATAGACGCGTAACAGAAAAGTCGTGGTACGCATGCTGCCGTCTCGATTGTACAAGTTGACGCCCTCGATCTATCACCCTCTCCGTGCGGGAGAGCGGTGCACACTGACTCCGACTCCGACTCCGACTCCAGCTCAGGCGCTGCGCCGACTTCAAGCAACTGCTGATCCAGCTCGAATCAACACGGCGAGAGCAAGCCCCATGCTGTTGAACCTGAAGGACGAGCTTGAAGACGCTGTACGTGGCTATGCACATCTGCCGTGATGCTGTGATGATGTCTTGGTTCTGTCTTGTGGTTGCGCTTGTTGCTGAACTTTGAGGCGCGAAATGCATCCGTGATCGTGTCTAGCAGACTCTGCAACCTGTGGTGGCTCGGTTGACGAGTATGGGGGGAGGAGAGGGATCGCTCAGTGTAGATGCGGAAGAGCAGCGCAACAACCGCGTCAGGAACGCTTCCCCGCCGGCACTTGTCTCTACTTACTTGCTCGCTTGTCAACAAGCTGGACACGAGTGACTGGATGTGCGATTTATCGGACTCGCGCGATCGCGACGACCAGAGCAGAGCTTCATTCTTTGTGGACAGGCTGGCTGGATTGTGCCGTTGCAGTCTGGCTCGATCGATTCACTGTCAGCAAAAGCGCGCTTTAGTCGGGTCGAAGTGCGCGCATGGTAGGCGGACTGCTGAATGAAGGTGCTTCAGGCGCTGGGGTCTGCGCCGGGAAGCTGATCCTCGCTTTGTCTGCACCCAAATCCACTGTTCGGTGTAGCAAAGCCTGGCCAACAGCAATTTTTGGTGCTCCGTCTCCTTCAATTGTCATCGCAGACTTGCTCTCGTTTGGTAATGCTCGCAGGACAAGCTGGGTTGGGTGAACTTGGCCACTCGAGCAGCAAGCGGGGGGTTGCATTGGACAGGATGAGCCTTACGGTGTTGTTGAGACTTTCCAGGAACGCGAGGTGCCAGTGCACAAAAGACCCGCAAGTTCACGCCTTCTGGCGCTGATCACGCGCGCTATTAGTGCGCTCGGGGTTTAGTCCCCGCGCTCAAGAAACTTCCTCATTCTTGTCTTGGCCTTGCGTCGGTATCGTGCCTCACCCACACAGCCCCGCGCACACATGTTCAAGACGGAGTCTAACCGCAGGAATCTGTCACTTATCGCTCGGCCAGGGGCTCTCGCTTCCCAAAAAGACGCCTCCATAGCTTGTTCACCGCAAGTTGGCTCGCAGGCGTGAGTGTGCGTGCACGTGGGGCTGCAAATGAAGAAGTGCAAAGCTGGCCAGGGCCCCATATAAGTCATGAAGCCACATTTGTGTTGAGAATGCCCTTACACAATCGGAATAGCGCCCTAAGGTGATGGGTTACGATTGGGTTACGCTCGAGTTACTGTGCATAACCTTGCCTCCCGGAGAAGACATTTTGGATTTGTACCTCAGATCGCGCATGATCAAGTGAAGCTGAGAAGCTTCGAGAACATTATCAAGACATCAGAGAAGCCTTTATAGAAGACCGTGTTCGTAATTACGTTTTGGTTCGTTCAAGACGATCACTGGTGCACAGCGTTTTTACAGAATGGTTGGTCAGAGAAGTTGGTAGGATATTGGCGTCTTCACTCTAAACATTCAATCTCACTTTCAAATCTGCCTTCGCACAACAACGTCACTTTCAGCAACGCCTTTCAAGTGGTTATGAGCCCAAGCTCCTCCTCCGCCATGGACAAGCTTAACGAAGACAACTACTTCCACTGGGAATTCAACCTGCGCATGAAACTCGCTCACAAGGGACTGCTGCCCCACATCATCCGGCCCGAGAGCGACCAGGTGAGCGACCGCACGACGACCAAGTGGAAGAAAGACGATTTGAAGGCCCTTGGTGTGATCGCTGGTGAAGTCAGCATCACGTACCAAGTATACATCCGAGCGGCGCTGACGGCGGGTCAAGCGTGGACTCTCCTCGAGGAGCAGTTAAACCGCAACACTCTGAAGAACCGCATCCTCATCACCAAGAGGATGCACAGCTTCAAGATAGAGTCCGGCACGCGCTTCGCTAAGCACGTCGACCGCTTCAAGGAGTTGGTGACGAAGCTCGAGGTGATTGGTGAGGCGCTCGACGAGAGCCGCCAGATCGCGCTCCTCCTCGGTAGCCTCACGGACGAGTACCGAATGATCTCCAGTGTTCTGGAGAACACGCCCAACCTCGGGTTGAAGCAAGTGATCGAGTCACTCTGCGGGGCCGACCCCAGTGGCTACGATCGTACTTCGACCGAGAACGCGTTCGCAAGTGAGAAGC